>OX940800.1:27975379-28171105 GCA_954870605.1 Acer campestre | reverse complement strand
CCAGCACCTTGGATCATAAGCCTACCCCTAAAAGCCAGAGTACTCATTAGAACCAGCAGCGGGGTCCAAACCCATCATACCCTGATCTCGTAGAAACCCCGCGGCACCCCGACACAGAGTTCCACTGAGCATCCCACTACAGTATGACCCCGCAACACCCTGACACGAGTTCCACTAGGCAGCGGGGTCCAAACCCATCATACCCTGATCTCATATATTGTTTTATTTTATTATTTAATTAAATGGAAATTAATTAATATGTTAATTAATTATTTAATTAAAAATCAAATCTTTTTCTGATTAGGAAATATGTTTCCTAGTAGTATACTACTATTAGTATTATACTAAATGTAAAAGACTTTAATTGTTTAGTCAAATTAGGAAGTCTTTTATATAGTCACAAATACACTAAAGAGTTGGATTAGGGTTTGAATTATAAGAAGTCTTTTGTATCCTATTTGGAAAAGGACTTTGGTGATCACCTTGTTGGACAAGGTAAGAATTCGGCCACCCTAAATTAACTAGGGCAAAAATTCAGCCACCCTAAATAAACTAGGGCAAAAAATTCGGTCCCTATATATGTATAGTGAGAATTTTCGGCCAATTGTAGTTGTTTTCCTTGAAGAATTAATTTTCTTTTGCAAGTGGAAAATTTTAAAAAAAAACAAATCCTACTCTTAGATTGCATATGGTCTTATGTCAATTAAAGATGTAATGATCTTTATAGTTGGATACTTAAAGTTCTATTGAACTAAGGGGAAGGTTATAAGGTGTTACTCTCTTAAACATTATGTGTGGCCACGTATAGTTTTTTTTTTCACATTAGCAGTGTTGTTTTCTAAAATAAATTTTAAAATCTAAAATGATAATGTCTAAACAGCTCAAGTGAGAGAATGTAAGTTTTTTTTATTTTATAAAATTGTGAGTAGCATATGACATTATAATTTTGAGTTTATAAATACCGAATTGATTGGAATGCTTAAGTAAGAGAGAGTTGATCGGATAAAGCTTGTTACTGATGTGATCAATATTTGTTGGGCTTGGTGCACCTAGATGCATTATTTATGTAGGATATGGTATGTGATGGATTATTATATATGTGTGGGCTTGGTGGTTCCTTTGGGGTTTGCCTCTCATTAGGAATGTGATTCCTTTATGGGTTAGGATTCATGTAAGTAATAAAATATATAGGGGGGCCACATACGTAATTTAGAATTAAATAGCACACCCCCCCCCCCCCCCCCCCCCCCCCCCCCCAAAAAAAAAAAAATAAAAAAAAAAAAATTAAGTGATCTGAAGTATGTTCAGAAGAGAGTAGAAGACTCTCTTATAACTTTGATGGTTTCTGATGCGTTTCTAGGTATGCGTTTATTCATACTTATGTAATCAATACATATTTTATTTTTATATATAATGCTTACACCAAATAGTCGACGAATAGCACCGACTAGTTGCTCGATCGGCTAGGAGGCCGTTTTGGCCTTATTCACGGTGGCTGGGGGCCATCTTGCATCTCAATGGTTGTTGAGACGGATTTTTCAAACACTGTATCCAACACTTATATTTAGCTTCAGACATACCCTATCATATTCAGAGGAAACATCAACAAAGTTGTGATTCATTTCTTCAACTACCTTCAATCCACTATTATCTGCTCAGGACTTGTTCACTGCTAATAATCATCAGAATTTCATTTAATAAAGTTTCGACAAGCTTAATCCTTTCACTCGTACTGGTCACCATATGAAGTATATTCTAAACATTGTTCATCATAATTTTCAATTAAGGGTGTATCCTAACCTCATTTCCCACATTGAATTTTGAATCATCACCTCCATGAATCTCAACAACACTAATACGATGTGATGAAAGCTAAAAAAATAACCTATTTATTATTTATCAATACATTCCAATGCGATAAAAACATAGGGATCAACTTCCATTAGTAAGAGGGATTAATTTGTCATTTGTGATAAAATGTAGGAACAAATTTGGTCAAAAATTGAAAAAATCGTAAACTACTTGGATTTAAGAAAAAAGTCAACGACTTATTTAGTAATTGTAATAAAAAAAATTTAATATACAACATTATCATCCTAACAAACCTTAGTGCTACCAAGACCACATGACCGTTATGTTGCAACCATTTTGTGAACTTCTAGATAATGTCATTGATCTATACCATAAGAGAAATTTTAGAACTATTGGCCAATGGAATGTTCCGGTTTACATGATGTAAATAAAAGATATGTATTTTTTTTAAAAAAATAAACAAATAAGTAAAATACATGTATATTATAAGTATTAAAAAAAATTAAAAATAATGAAACAAAATAAATATGTAATAAAGATTTGTACTTCTTATGTATATAGTACTAGGTTTTAGGGCCCATGCAAGACTTGTGCTTGTATTAATACCCGAGTCATATCCTCGCACAAGAAAATAATACAAATATAAATTTGATAATATAGTAGACTTTTACATTGTAATTGGTACAAAATTGTAAAGCTCAATCATTGAAAGGCTTACAAACTTTTAGAAGGAGTTCTACATTATCTATACATAAAAAATTATAAAACCCAGTTATTGAAAGCTCTATAAACTTTCAAAAGGAGTTTCACGTTATCTACAGATACAAAATTCTGGAAACCAAGTATTGAAAGATTTCTGGGCTTTCAAAAGATAGGTATTCAAAAAAGTTCCTAACAAACATAGTTAGTTAGAAGTTTAACAAAGCGAGATATCTACACTATTATACATATTTTCTTGAAGATTGTTATCTCATCCGATAACATTTTTGCCCTTACCATTGTCTGGTTTGATGGTGTCTTCATTGACTGTTTCATGGATTGCAACAATATTGAGTTTGTTGGTTGTGTGTCCACAACTTTCATATGTAGTAGCTTTAACATGAATGAGGTAGTCATGTGGATTAGGAATTGTGGCAGTAATTTCAATATCAACGATTCCATCCTGTTAGATATAAATGTATAGTATATTGTATATGTTTTTCAAAAGGAGAATGATTAAACAATATATATAAATATATGTCAATATAACATAAATTAGATGGATTATATGCCATACCTCATTTGTCTATTCCATCAGTTGTTTTGCAAATCACGATAGAAACATCTCTGTATTTTGACCGAATATCATTGCAAAAATCGATCCAGATGTATCTCTTAGTTCAACGTCAAAACGGCACCTAATATAAGTTAAATTCAAATTATGTAATCTAATTTCATTGTACTATAGTAAGAGAGGAAGTTGTTTTCTCCATCAAATTAATCAATAAAGCAAGTGATTCTACTTCATCTTTAGTATAACACATAAATTAAAGCAAAAGGATATACTTGTACTAACAATTGGATCTACCTCATATTTTGATTGGCATATTGATGACTCGCTTTTTGTGTCGTTACCAAATTGCGAATTACCAAAAGAATGTTATAAAATGAATCTTTTACGCAATATATTTTAAGATTTGAAAACGAGTATTGTGGTAAGCTTAGAATTCGTTCCACAGGGAATTAGAGAAATATGTTGAATTAATTAGCTAATCTATAAACAATAAAATAAATCATAAATGATGAATGAATGTATGGTTTGTCAAACCATCAAACATACATACAAAATTAATCTAACTAAAAATATGGTGATATGAAAAATAGAAGACTCACAATCTTGATAAGAAAAATGGATATAAACAATTAATGTTGATGCAAGGGAATTGATTGATTAGCAAGTAGGTATGGGTATTGCTTTTTAAGCCACTTTAAGGACCAATCTCTACATGTTAACCGATTTAGGTTTAGATTAATGTGGTTGATATACCCTCCACTAATCTATCATATTTATTGGGTTCTTAATCACTCAAGTGTGTCAATCCAAGAGTGATTATATAACATGTTATTCTAAACAAGATTGTAATTAACAAGTGGGTATACAAGTCAATCACATAATGAATAGAATCTAATGAATTAATAAATAGAACACATATAGAGATTCATTACAAAGCTTAAGCAAAAACCCATAACCAAATGTTTATCAAATCAATCCCTAGATTAGGGGTTTAATTACACATAGTAGCAATCAAATAGAAACAAGTAAATGGTAAGGAAATCACCCTTGGGCCACCTTCTTTAGTGCTTGATCCTTGTTCTCCTTTGATGCTCCTAGATGCAAAGAATGGTAGAGGAGGATGTGTCTAGATAGGTGGATGGCTTATGGTGAGTGACAAAGAATTTGTGATGGAGAAAATGGTAGGGAAGGAATGGTCTAGGGGAGTAATCAAGATTTGGTGTGAGGTTTTGGATGGAAAAGATAAGTGCAAGTATAGAAATGGAGGAGTTTGGGAGATTATCAATGGAGGAAAGGGAGATTGGTAGGAGAGAATAGGCTTGGGATTCAAATTGAAAAGAGGGATGAATTTATAGTATTTTTGAATTAGGTCACGGATGGTAAAATTACCAAAACACCCCCTGTACTTGTCAAATTACCATTTTGGCCCCTCTAGGGGGCCTTCTTGTAATTTTCCTATCAATTTCAGCCAATCAGATATGTACAGAAGAAGGTTCACGGTTTTGGCACAAATGGCAACCTTGGGGATGTAAATGGTGACCTCATCAGGTGTGGAAATCAACTCCCTGTCGCCATGGCGACCCAATTGGTGACGTGGCATGACAAGAGTGGGTGGTGGAGGAGCTTGAAGATTCTGGTGACTTGGGACACCGAAAATGGACCGACTAGCCAACTGGTCGGTTTACCGTTCATTTGGGTCGGTTTCCGACCGACGATAGGTCCGGGAAGGTGGTCGTCGGCCGGCTAGGGTTTGAAGGGGTAGGGGCTGCCATGGAGGTCTACACGCTGGGGGAAGAAGGAGGTTGAATAGTGATGGGGTGTAATTAGAAATCAGGTGGGGTGCAATTGGGCGCTGAAGGGCCAAGGGTTTGGGTGTGATTTGGGCCGCACGTTTTTGGGCCTTCTCACTTAAATCAAAACGCTGCCGTTTTGATTAGTGACTTTGTGGGCTGCTGCTTGGACTTATGTTTAGGCCTGGTCACTTGGGCTGCTTGCATATGGGCTGGTATAGGGTGCATTTCACATTTGGGTCAAGCCCAATGCATGGTCTGATCTTCTCACTCAAAACACACCGTTTTGAGTTTATGTGGTTGCATGCAGTTTGGGCCTCTGTGTTGGGCCACACCTGATCGCTCCCCCCTCCAATTAAAAGACACCGTTTCAGCGTTATGACGTGGCCTTACTGGCTGTTTTACGTGGGTAATTACACAATGATCTCCTGTTCTCTTCAAATATTATCATATCTTCAATCTTTCTTCACTAATTTACGCTTTTACCCCTATTTTCTCCAATTTACTACAATGCCCTTCAATCTTATAAATACCTGAAAATACTTAATTTTCACAATTAAATCATAGGATAATGCTCGAGAATCAAGCATAAAGAGACAGAAATGAGGGCCAAAATCATACCAATTTTTGTTTGATCACATATTTCATTGACAAATCACAATTGGGGTTTAATATGTAAGGTAGAATATGCATTTCTTTGTGCATGATCAAGCTTAAATGGAATTCTTAAGCCCTCAAGCTCAAGAGCTCATTCAAGGTATATCACTTGTGCTGGCCCCTTTGAAGAGACTAGTTGCACACATACACTTCTCATGCATGCCTTAGTCTTCTTGCATTTGTGCTCATTGCTTGCATGTGTGCTTTCTCTTCACACCTCACTTGCACCTCGTTGTGTTGGGGTTTTTGCCCTAAAGCTTTAATTTATAAATGAGATTTGTGTTAGGATTATGCTCAATAGCAAGAGTGTAATAGTGTAATTAACAATCTTTTTCATATTAATAAAGTGATTTCTGTTTTAAACAAATCTTATAGCATTTATAGTTTAATAATTGTTAAAGTAAATAATCATAAGGTCTAAAGACTATGAGAAAAGAAGAATTGTTCATACATCTGGATATGTATGTGGTAGACACAATTCTTTAGTTAGTCTTGAATATCGTTCACAACTTAAGTTAAAGGTTGGGCATCTTTATCTTGTTAAAGTTGTAGAATTCTTTTGCTAGCATTTGAGTGGGATCAAATGAGATATGATGAGTCTAAAATCATCGGAGTGTCTTCGAGCAAAAGAATCTAGTGCACTGGGTGCATTGAACAGGATCACAATGAAATACTTTATCTATAACCGTCAGTAGATAAAAGTAATTTCATTATCAGGACAATCGGAGAGTCTATCTCAATCCTGAAATAAATGATGGACTTATGGTTGCAGGTGATATCATTTGAGCTATCAATGAGTACGATTATATCGCATAGTCTATCCTCGATAGTTTGGTGATATTCATTTGTTAATCGATAGAGGACTTCATTTATAGATATGGACATCGTGGCTCCATTTATTAAATGAGAGTATAATATCATCATATGGATGTTTTGAGGTAATTGGATATTAAATCTCAACGTTGAGTTTTCAATAGTGTCTATTGAAAACATGGCTTCTGGACAAGTCAAAATATCCAAGTTCAAAACGTGGTCATATGAGTAAATATGGTAACTTGGAGAGTTATAGGCGGTCTATGAACTCTTGGCGATTACTGATATTAATCACGAGGATACACTATCTCCAATATGATTGTCTAGGGTATGAATGAGGAAGCATCTTCCTTTTCTGTCTTTATTTAAGAGTTCAATTTTAGCTCTTTAGTGGAATGAGCTAAAATTAATGGATCGGACCTAAGTGAATCATTTGTTGATTGTGATTAGGTTATGTCTATTGGAGCTTAAATTTAGATAGCCCGCCAAGATCCCCAATCCACACGGACTTGCATGGATCACTTGTTATATTCTACCGGACCAATTTAGGGTCCATCTAGAATTGCAATTTAATGTATTAAGAATATAATTTGCACATTATTTATATAATGGGCTGCACAATTATATTTATATATTAATGGATGACATGTGGGCTTGTTTCTTTTAGTAAGAATGGGTCTAGTTCACATGTGGGCCTTTTATTTAAAGACCTATGGATTTAATGAAATAAGAAAAATAATATTTGGCTCAATGTATATATGTGGGGCGGCAACATGCTATAATGGCATTAAGTATTATTTTGTTTCATTATTTAATTAAATAAGAATTAATTAATTTATTAATTAATTGTTTAATTAAAGTAACAAATCTTTTCTAAATAGGAAATATGATTCCTATTTGTATACTATTGATAGTAGTATAATTAAATAGAAAGACTTGTTTGACAAGGAAAATAAATAATTAATTTTATTTATTTGATCAAATAGGAAGTCTTTTTATTTTAGTCAAATAAGGAATAAAAGATTTATGAGTTTGATTAGGTTTTGGAAATCTTTTCTAAATAGGAATTAGGGTGCAATTCAAACTAATTAATTTTGGTTTGGAAATTGCGGCAACCCTAATTATTTTAGGAAGAGAATTCGGCCAACCCTAAAGAAGGAAGAAGAGAAATTTCGGCCACATATATATGTACACATATAGATTTCGGCCACCACTTGAAGAACTAGGGTTTTTGGTGCAGAATTTTTCTTCTTCTTCTTCTTCTCAACTCATAGTTAGAAATCGATTATTCTACTGAAAACAAAAAGAACATAGATTATTCTTTGATTGTATTCTAGTTGCTTATTCATCAATAAGCTTGTGAATGCTATATCGATCAAGGTTCACGCGAGTTTCGATCATTAGATTGAGAACTCAAAAGTGACCGGAATAATCTTAGGTTCTTTTAGATTGTTTTTGGGACTAACGAATCAAGAAAAGTTTGTTAATCCAATCACAGGTTTGCAATTCAAAGAAAGGGAGACCACGCTCCTAGGTGATCCACGTTCGTGCTAGGATTGAAGATCTTGCGGATTACCATCGACGCAAGTCAATCGGATCACGCTACAAGAGGTATTAATCTTTTATTACTTTATTATATATGTTTGATTAATCAAAAGGGTTTAAGGTTCATAAAATTGGAAAAATTTTAAAAGCTACTCAAACTATTTTTTTTAGTATCGCTTCCGCTGCGGGTACAATTTTTCCCTACAATTTGAACAAGAAATAAAAGAAGTAGTTTATTCATTCAAATTGTCTCATACATTTATTTATATCATGTGTACTTAACATCTAAGATTGCTGGATGTAATCTCTAATTGAGTATATGAGAGTCATATACAGAGGTATTCAGTTTGAGATGAGCAATTTAAAGAGTCCGTAGATAGCAAATAGAGTTGGGTACTTTATTTATGGTTAATCTACAGATGCGGTTCATTCCGTAATTTATGATGGTCTTAAACTAGACTATTCATATGATGATATGAGAATGTAGGCACCTTATATGATGTGATCATATAGGACTGGGCCATGATATATATGAATCTCTCATAAAGATCCATTACAAGATGAGATTCATATATATCAACAAATGATGGCTATATATATGGGTGATCTTAATCCTGAGTGTCTTATCGATTCCTTCAAGGTAGATCGTGGTTTTTGATATACCATGGGTGAGATCAGAGTTGCATTCCCGGTCAATAACTTCGTATGTTGGAATCACGGTTTGGCTTGTGGCTGGGAAGGTCTGCACATAATAGTGGAATCCACTCTTTCTTATGAGAAGTAGATAGTAGTTCCCTTAAGGGTTAATTCGGGGCTTGAACAATATGAGCGCTCTCCTAATTCCATAAGGAATGTAGGAGTTATTGTTCATTAGAGAATGAATGGTACTTAATGGAAATGTAAAATTGGAGGGGTATAATGGACATTATGACCCAACTCTAATTATGAACTACTTGTGAAGGGTTATACCATATGTAATAGCTATATCAATGGACACCAAAAGTTATTGGTTTGTGTAAAAACATCTACAGTTGAGAGATTGCAGCTTCGGCTTTTTAGTGGAATAACACCAGTAATAATCATGAAATATTAATTAAAGAGTTTAATTAATTATTTCTAAGGATTATTGGAGCTCAAAATACTGTGGGTCCATTAGGTCCCCTTGCTAGCCCAATCGATTTAGGTAACAAGGGTCACGGTTAATTAATTAGATTGTCCAATTAATTGTGTTACGAAAGTGACACGTATCTATTCGGGAATTAATTGAATAATGAGATTATTTAATTGATGAATTTAATGATTATTACAATTCAATAATAAGATTATTTAATTATGTAATTAATTATTGATGGAGGGTGTTAGTTGATATTTATATTTGAAAAATGAGATAATATGATTATCTTATTTTTTAATTAATTAAATATTAATTTTGAATTTAAATAGTTTAAATTCAAATTAGATGATATCTGTTAATAAAATAAAATAAAGATTTTGTTTATAAATTAAAAAGATATCATTAGTAGTTAAAAGAGATATATATATATATATATGATATTTTTTTTTTTAAGAAAAAAAATTGATTAATACACACTAAAGTTGAGAATCAGGTGCGTGTTTTAAAAATAAAAGAAAAAGAAATTTTTTCTTGATTTTGACTAAGAGTGGCTGCACTTCACCATACAAAGATCAAGAGTTGTCTTTTGTGTGTTTCTCTTCATCCTCCTTGTTCTTGAGTACCGTGACGCGCCCACAGACCGTTATCAATCCCGAATCATAGCAATGAAGATCTTGTGGTTCAAATCAGGGAGTAGATCATATTAAAGAGAAGGAGCCTCCAACTCTGGTATGAAATCGTTTCATCTTCTTTGTTGTTTTCGATATTACTGTACAATTAGGTTTACTTGATAATTGCATAAAAAAATTTAAAACCCTTCCGCTGCGTGATCCGTAACCTAGGGTTCAAACAAAATGGTATCATAACCATTTTTGTACAGTATAATCGAATTTGATTGCTCCTGATTGCATGTATGAATGTGTAGGCACCTTCTAATGATTGTATGATGTTTATAATTATTTATTTATTTATTTATTATAATCACGGTTGGTTGTTAATTGTATGGTACAATGGGTTCAGGGTTCGTTTTGGGTTGTAATAATTAGTTATTATATATATATATTTATATATATATATTGATGTAATCGTTCTATGTAAATCAATACTTGTAATATGATTATGCATCCGTTTACAAAGAACAAAATTCGAAGACGAAGAACAAAAATAAGGGCTGCTGCGTGTGAAACAAGCATTGCTACGCATAAAGACAACTGTGCTGTGCAAGTGTTGCACACCAGTAGGCTGCCGCACGGGTCTGTGCACTTGCTAATGCATGATTGTCCTACAAAATTATTGTTGCTGTGTGCAATTGTTGCACGTGATAATATAATAAAATCGCAACAGTTGTTGCATCCAACTAAAATGCGCAAGAGGTTGTGCAATGCACTACTGCAACATACAATATTTCATATTGTTATGTATTTGGGCAGCTGTTATGCAATCCCATGTGCAAGTGTTGCGAAACACAATGTTACAACATGCAATTGTTGCGTGTTTGTGTAGCAATCAATGCAACCCCATGCGCAAGGCTTCGGTGTTTTTGGGTTGATTTTGAGAAATCTTAGACCTCCGAAAAATGTTAGAGTAACATTTGGGTTTTTAAGGGATTTAATCCATGAGATTGATCCAGTAAAATAAATCAAGTTGGACTTGATTTTTGGGTCCAAAAGACACAGAAGATATTACAGATGGACTTAAAGAAAAGTTGGATTACAAGAAGACCAACGAATGCCTTGGATTAATCTTTTGCAATTAGATATATATATATTTTTTAAGTTAGATAACCCATTATACTCGGTCAATTCATGTATGCTTTTATTATGAGATGATTAAAGCATTGTCATGCATATACATACCATTTAGATTAGGTGTGCCTACACATATATATGATGATATGTCGTGCATGCATTATAGCCATCTATATTATGTGTTTATTTTATTTTTTTAATTTGATTAAAATGGGTAATTCACATAATTGGCTATAAATTAATGGGATTAGTTTTTAGGAGTAAAAACTTGGTAATTCTCAATCACTATTCTTTTTTATTAAAGAGTTTAATTACTTAGATTAGTAGGGTCCTTTAATATATATTAGGATTAATTTCATTAAACCCCTAATAATAATTGGACCTAATAATGTGTTTAGTTTTAATAGTTAAAACTTGGTAAATACACATTTAATAATTCTAGTCTTAGTAAATAGTTTGCATAGATTAGAATTATCACTAATGAACTAAATTTTTAAGAGTTAAAAATCAAATTAGTTTATTAGTTATTGGAATAAGATTCTAATAATTTGTAATTAATGCACTTGATGCTTAGATTGAAATTAGCCGTTTAATCTAGTTTAATCTGGGTGCATTAATGTTAATAGAAAACCCTTATTATATAATAGTGAGTGGGAGAGGGATATATGACATTATATCCCACGGTCTCCATCATTAGTTCAACACCGGTGAGATTCGAGTGGGGCCTCGTTGACGGCTTTGCTTTCGTCCTCTCTAAGGAGGGTTTCCATAAAAATCAACACCAAGGTTGATTTCCTAACGGATAGGATTTCTGAGGGGATTTCGGGATTGACCGACCCTAAGGTGGCAATTCTCGAGTTAAGCTCATGAGATCTGAAATGATGGGTTACGCTCACAAGGTTTTAATTAAATTGGTTAATTAAAAATTAGACTAAATAAATGATAGTTGAACGATATTGGAATAAGAGTTATTCTGGTATATCATTTGATTGAGAAGGTCTCGTTCCAACATGCAAGAATTTGACCAACCCTAAGGCGGCACTTACTTGTGGTATGTTGGATTGTCGTGGCACATAAACATTGTTTTCTTAGGATTGTTCTTGTTAATTAAACATTTTCATGCATCATGTTTAATTTTATGCCAAACATTCGCACATGTTTTGAATGTATAACTGAATGAATTCTTAATTTATATTTTTTTTAGCCATGTCAACTGAACTATTACAAATCATACCCAATGACAAATTAACTGGTGATAACTACACTAAATGGAAACACAATATCAATGCAATTATGGTCACCAAGGACCTAAAGTTTGTGCTTATGGAGGAATGTCCTCCACCGCCTACTGCCAATGCTGCACGAACTATTTGTGAGGCATATGAGAAATGGTTCTCATCAGATGAAAAAGCCCGAACATATCTGTTAGCAAGTATGATAGACGTGCTTGTCATTAAACATGAAGCAATGGGTACTGCATTTGAACTAATGGAGTCATTGCAAACCATGTTCGGGTAGCCCTTTGAGCAAAAGTGGCACGGAACTGTTCATTCTGTAATGCTTGCTTCGATGAAAGAGGGCACATCTGATCAGGAACATGTCCTGAAAATGATGTCCTATTTCAACTGTTAGGATTATGCTCAATTGCAAGAGTGTAATATTGTACTTGACAATCTTTTCATATTAATAAAGTGATTTCTGTTTGTTAACAAAATCTTATATAACATTTATTATTATAATTGTCAAAGTAAATAATCATAAGGTCAAAAGACTATGAGAAAAGAAGAATTGTTCGTACATCTGGACATGTATGAGGTAGACAAAATTCTTTAGTTAGTCTTGAATAACGTTCACAACTTAAGTTAGAGGTTGGGCACCTTTATCTTGTTAAAGTTGTAGAATTCTTTTACTAGCATTTGAGTGGGATCAAATGTGTTATGATGAGTCTAAAATCATCGAAGGGTCTTCGAGTAAAAGAATCTAGTGCACTGGGTGCATTGAACTGGATCACATTGAAATACTTTTTCTAGAACCGTCAATAGATAAAAGTCTTTTCATTATCAGGACAATCGGAGAGTCTATCTTAATCCTGAGATAAATGATGAACTAATGGTTGTAAGTGTTATCATTTGAGCTATCAATGAGTACGATTATATAGCATAGTCTATCCTCGATAGTTTGGTGGTATTCATTTGTTAATCGAGAAAGGACTTCATTTATAGATATGGACATCGTGACTTCATTTATTAAATGTGAGTAGAATATCATCATATAGATGCTTTGTGGTTTTGGATATGAAATCTTAACGTTGAGTTTTCAATAATGTCTATTGAAAGATGACTTCTGGACAAGTCATAATATATATCCAAGTTCAAAGTGTGGTCATATGAGTAAATATGGTAACTTGGAGAGCTATAGACGGTCTATGAGCTCTTGGCGATTACTGATATTCTTCACGAGGATTCACTATCTCCTATAAGATTGTCTAGAGTATGAATGAGAATCGTTTACTTATTCCATCTTTATTTAATAGTGCAATTTTAGTTCTTTAGTGGAATGAACTAAAATTAATAGATTGAACATAAGTGAATCATTTGTTGATTGTGATTGGGTTATGTCTATTGGAGCTTAAATTTAGATAGGCCCGCCAAGATCTCCAATCCGCGCGGACTTGCATGAATCACTTGATATATTCTACCGGACTATTTATGGGTCCATTTAGAATTGTATTTAATATATTAAAAATATAATTTGCACATTATTTATTTAATGGGCTGTTTAATTATATTAATATATTAATGAAAGGCATGTGGGCTTGTTTCTTTTAGTAAGAATGAGTCTAGTTTACATGTGGGCTTTTTATAAAAGTCCAAGTGGATTTAATAAAATAAGAAAAACAATATATGGTCCATGTTATAGTCATGGGTGGCAAGGCTATTTTTTTAAGCCCATTATATTGTTTTGTTTTATTATTTAATTAAATGGAAATTAATTAATATGTTAATTAATTATTTAATTAAGAAACAAATCTTTTTCTGATTAGGAAATATGTTTCCTAGTAGTATACTACTATTAGAAGTATATTAAATATAAAAGACTTTTATTTGTTTAGTTAAATTAGAAAGTCTTTTATATAGTCACAAATTCACTAAATAGTTGGATTAGGGTTTGAATTCTAAGAAGTCTTTTGTGGAAATACAAATCCTATTTGGAAAAGGAATTTGGTGATTACCTTGTTGGACAAGGCTAGAATTTGGCAACCCTAAATATATTAGGGCAAAAAATTCGGTCCCTATATAACACAAGGGATGAATTTCGGCCAAGTCCAGTTTTTGCCTTTGAAGAATTAATTTTCTTTTGCTAAAGTGGAAAAATAAAAATCCTACTCTAAGACTAGTGAGAGATTTCGGCCAAGAGGGGTTGTGAGAAAAGAATTGTTCTTATTTCAATAGTGCACTAGTGATCTTAACATCAAGAGATCCTATGCACAATTTCGAATAAGGTTCACACGAATTTCAATCCAACGATTGTGAATTCAAAAGTGACCAGAACATTCTTAGCAACCTTTTGGAGTTTGTTGTGACTAACAGAATCAGAAAAGTTTTTTGTTGTCCATTCTCAGGTTCACAATTCAAAAGAAGGGAGACCACGCTCCTAGGTGATTCACGTTCGTGATCGGGTTTGGAAGATCTTGCGGATTACCATCGATGCTAGTCAATCGGATCACGCGACAAAGGTATTTTATCGTTTTGTATATATGTTTAATTAATTAAAGGGTTAAGGTTCAATATGGGAAAATTTTAAAAAATATACTAAACTCTTTTTAGTCTCGCTTCCGCCGCGTGCAAATGTTTTTCCCTATATCAACATGGCAGAGATCAATGGCAGGGCCATTGATAAACCCAGTTAAGTGAGCATCATACTGACGACTTTTCCAAAGAGTTTCGATTAGTTTAAAAGCAACTATGGGATGAACAAGTTGAGGTTCAGTCTGACTCAGTTGCTTAATGAGCTCACTATCTTTGAGTCCATGACTAAGGACAACAATAATAAGACCGATAAGGCAAATATTGCTGAACCGTCTTCTTCTGTTTCAAAGAAGAGGAAGAGGTCTGCTGGGAAGGCTAAGGGTAGGCCCAAACCCAAGAAAGCTCAAAGCAAGAAGAAAAAGGCAAAAAGTAAATGTGATTTACTAGTTCTTGAATCGTGTATAGTAGAAGATGATTCTTCACCCTGGATAGTTGATTCGGGGGCTACTAACCACGTTTGTTCTTCTTTGCAGTGGACTGATTCTTGGACACAGCTTGAGGAGGGAGCCTTCTCTATGCGTGTAGGGTTAGGGGATCTCGTGTCAGCCCGAGCAGTGGGTGTAGTTAGACTACATTTTGGAAGTTGTTTTATTCTTTTGGATAATGTATTTTTAATTCATGGATTTACTCGAAATTTGATTTCAGTTTCAAAGTTGTTGGAACAATTATATTCTGTTTCTTTTAATAATAAGTCAATTATTATTGCAAGGAATGGTTTGAATATATGTTCAGAATTAAATGAAAACAACTTGTATGTTTTAAGGCCATTAATAAATACTACACTGCTAAACACTGAATTGTTTAAAGTTAAAAAACCTAAAACAAAACGACAAAAGAATTCTCCACAAAACGAAACATGTCTATGGCATATAAGACTTGACCATATCAACCTTGTCTGGATAGATAGATTAGTGAAAATCGGACCTTTAAGTGAGTTAAAGGTTGGCACCTTACCTGTCTGCAAATTCTGTTTAGAAGGTAAAATGACTAAGAGACCTTTTACTGGAAAAGGGCTTAGAGCTAAAGAACCACTAGAGTTTATACATTCAGACGTATGTTGTTGGTTACAAAAGAGCAAACAAAATATTTATCAAACCTTGCAAGTGCACAAATCGTAAACGATAGCACAATAGGCAAGCAAGGGTCATTCCCATGAGGAATGAATTACCTATGGAAGTTATGAATTTGAAAACACTAAATTAAGACACTCTATGACTCTCAAACAACTAGAATAAAACACAACTCACACACACGAATGGGGGGTTTTGAATTGTTTATTAGAAACTAAGAATGTGAATTAAACTTGAATAAATAGTGCAGCAGAAAATATATTTAGAAAAATTAATAAGGAGAAGCTAACTAGAGCTCTCTATCCACCACTAAACATTCATCCACTCCATAGATAATAGCGGAGTTAAATATATCAAACATGATGAAGATATTCACGACAAGGTGTTGGCATCCCACTCGAGTCGTATAGATTCTCTCTTAGTTAGTATGTAAGTTGCTTGGCATCTACATAAATACATGTATTCCAAATCATAACCTAGCATGGGCATTTACTAGATTTAATAATAGGAATCCATTAAGAACAAAAAGAATATGAATATCACATGAACCCTAGAACATGGTATTTATTCTAGGTAATTTATGAAACAACTTCCCTTAATTGAATCTTATCGCAATTAATTGTTGCAACCAAGGATAGATTTGTATAGTGTCCGACTTGTATCCTTGCAACATAAATCCTAAAATCATGCTCCTAAGGTGATCAATCAAAGAAACATAATAAAGAAAAACAATTCTTATGGGGAAATTGAATTCATCATGTAAGAAAAATAATACTCCATTAAAATATGTCTATGAAAATTAAATCATGCCTAGGGCTTCAAGTTAGCCCTAGCTATGAGAAGTTTAGCTACACATCATAACTATGAAAGCAATTAAAGACATTAAAACTAAAGAAAGGTAGAAGAAGAGAGGAATTAAAGCTGTGAAAGGTCTTTGGACTTCAATCTTCAATAATGATTTTCTGACTCTCTCTCTTGAAGAAACTCTTGGTATTTATAGGTGATACCTCTTATAGATTCCCAATTTGCTTTGATGTAGGAAACACATCAAGTAGGAAAGTAGATTTAAACAAGGAATGATAATCCTTTCCGAACTTGAGTCTCCTCTTTTGATGATTGACTCCTAATTTGAGTTTGGGAAGTTTCCCAAACATGTATTGATCTCTTGAAGTCATTAGGATTTGATATGGGAAGTTTTGGGACGAGTCTGACCCAATTCGGGTTGGAAATACGCCAAAATATATATTTTCCACTGCTTGTGCCACTAGGGAGGCACCAGGTCTACACCACGGAAATTCTCTGCCAATTACCGATGGGTAGGTCGCTACGCATGCACGATGCACGGGCGGCGGTCTGGGCCGCGGTAGTTTTCCAGCTCTGACCTTCGATTACTAAATCGGCAATAACTTCTTTTAGAGAACTCGGATTGATGAACTGTAAAGTGTGCCAGAAACTAGACTTCCGAGGCTTTCCGAAAACATGTAGATCACAGTCTGGTTAGATTTGAGGAGAGAGATATGGTCTTCACAAGTTGGATGTACTGCAGAGGCATTTCTCCAAACTTTCTCTAAAAACACCTTTTTATCATCAAATTCACTCCAAGAGCTATCTTCTACACAAACTCAACAAACACATTAAAACATTCAATTATACTAAAGAACATAACATAAAACAAAGGAATTAGGGGTCTCAAATATCAACATTTATCAACCTAACAAATACCCCCAAACCTAGCTTTTGCTAGCCCTCGAGCAAAATCGAGACACAAACAAATAGACTTGACTCAAAAAGACTCAAAAACTAGAAACAAAATAACAAACAAACGATAAGACAAATTCGCATACCACTAAGAATCAAAACACATACAACACACTTACTCAAAACTAAAATCATGCGATCAAGTACATGCATCATATCTCAAGTCTCAACCTTTACCAAAATTTTCAGCTTGCAAACAACATACTCAAAAGCCATGGAGGGAATTCATCTCAACTTTATGTCCTCACAAGATGTCACTCAATTTTCACTCGGAACCTAGGCAACACTCTTAACAAGCATATGCGATTGAATTTATGCACAAGAAAATTTCAATTTATATCGCATATGAGTATAAAGTAGAAAGAACGCAAAGATTTATGCAAATAGATCTCATGAATGGAATCAAATACTAAGAACAAGATAGAGCACAAACTTACCTCAACTCCCAAGCTAGGATCCCCAAAAGATCAGTTAGGTCTTTCTTTTTGGTTGTAATGGGGCCATTGGGTGAAGGGTTAATAGAAAGAACGGAAAAGGAAATTCAATGAACCTAGGATCATGCCAAGAGATGTATTGTGATATGTCAATGTGTGGACATCTCTCCCTTGAATCTTCTTTGTAATTAGGCTTCTTCATCAATCTCTTCAACTTCTTTTTCAAGTAAATATTCAACTTGAATTCAACTTCTTTTTCCATCATTCTTTCTTTATTCTTTTCATTACTTGCTCTTTCTCAAATTCTGCTCTTCTTTTTCCCCTTTTTTTTTTCATTTTTTTTTTCTTAGGAAACTTTCTATTCCTTTCTTTGCATTGGTACATACATGCTTTAGAACTTACCCCATGCTCCTCTTCTTCTTTCTTTCATCTTCATCTTCATCTTTGAACTTTGAACTTCATCCACTTGACATGGTCCCAAGCTATAGGGTACGGCCAATATATATTGGGTATAAGGGATAGGGATTATGTGGGTGATGAAAGAAAAAGGCTTATAAGTGTTTGGCTTCTAAAGGGCTAATGGAGCACACACATGGGTGGGGAAATTTGAGGCCTTTTATGTAGGTTAGCACACATTGCCTAACATCACTTCTTAAGGTTCATCCAACATAGGAACAAAAGCAAAATATGTGATACCTTTTAAGAGAATAGTTCATTAGTATCCAATGCAAAAACCTAATGAGATCAATCTAAAACAGTGAAGAACATTAAGAGTGTTTAGGAGTAGAACAAATCAAAATCCACTTAGTTTACGCAATTTAAGGCTATGATACTCACTAGGGTAGTCTCCACAATTCTTCCAAAAGCAAACAAGCATGGCATCCACTTACCAATCATCAAGATTCAAGCTTTAACTCAAAACATGATACACTATCTATCAATGCACTCCTAAAGTCAAGAATTCATGTGCATAGCATGCAATTAGATTCGAATCAATAGCAAACTTGTCAAAACAACACAAAAACAAACAAAACACAAAAATTGACTCAATTTTTTAAAACAAACTCTGCTGAAGTTCAATTCTGACCTATATCCACATTCAAGTGATCATCTCTAAATATGCTCAACTAAATTTTCTCAAATTTTGACACAAGAAAATAGACATGCAAACAAACACCTTTCATTCAGAAAATGTTTCAAAAATAAATTTGGAAAAGTGTGAAATTAAGCGATGAAACAGATCTCTCACGGATTCACGAGACAAAGTATCGCTTCTGACCTTTGGTCGAAAAATTGATCATAACTTTCAAAATGCTGCCCAGAAATTTACGTTCTATATACTGTTGGATTCATATCGAAAAATCAAAGAATCCACCATGGACGAAAAAAATTATTTCCTTGCCAAAGGGTACAGTTTTATTGAAAATGTTTTCACAAAAAAAAAAAAAAAAAATCTCCAGCAGAACACAAAAACACACAAAAATAAAATGCAAACTAAACCACACCCCCAAATCTAATCTAAACATTGTCCTTAATGTATGAACCAGAAATAGAATGAAAGAAGTAGGAAAGGAGGAGGAGTGACACAAACAAAAGCAAAAGTAAAAAGGAAAGAAAAACCTGAATGGGTTACCTCCCACCTAGCGCTTGGTTTAACGTCTCGGCTCGACGCATTCAGCTCAATTCATCCATTCATTCCACCGGTAGGTGCGACCAAATCGACACCTTTTTTTTCTATCTCAAATAGCTTATAGTATATCTTCAATCGGTGTTCACTTGTTTCGAATTGCAATGAATTACCGCGGCATGTGCACAATGCCTGTGGAGCGGCACAAGCAGAGGTAATTGGCAGAGGTGTCAGGTAGCTTGGACCGCGGCTTGTGCACCCTGCCTATGGAGCGGCACATGCAGCGGTAATTGGCAGAGGTTCACCTGATGCTTGTTTTTCTTCCCTTTTTGTTGACAAGCATGACCAAGGATCACGCCATAGGTCTCAGATGAGACTTGATGCTTCCTCCTCTGTTTGTAACCCGTGGATTAACACCCTCTCCAATGGAGTTTCTTCTTCTGATGCTTCAAATGCCTCTTCGAGGACCAACTCATCTATGATATCTATAGAAAAGCACGCACCCTCATCGTTAGAAAACTTAAAAGCATCAAAAACATTGAATTTTATTGTTTCCTCATTCATTGACATCGTAAGTGTGCCTTCATGGACATTGATCATTATCTTTGCCGTCCGCATGAATGACCTTCCAAGGATTAACGGAAGATCTCTTCTGAGAGTAGGTGCATCCTCCATCTCGAGTACTAGAAAGTCGGCTAGAAAAATTAATTCATTGACCTTGACTAGTATGTCTTCTAGTACTCCTCTTGGATATCGAAGGGATTGATCCACAAGTTGTATGCTCACCAAAGTCTCCTTGAGTTCACCTATTTTCAAAGATTCGAACACAGAAAATGGCATTAAATTAATAGAAGCACCTAAATCAAGTAGAGCCCTTTCAAACCTTTGGGTTCCGATGATGCATGGAATTGTGAAGCTCCCCGGATCATTGAGTTTTGGAGGTAGTTTGTGCAAAAGCACAGCAGAAACCTCTTCATTTAAAGCCACTGTTTCCTTCTCTTTGAATGTTCTCTTGTTGGTACACAATTCCTTGAGGAACTTTGCATGCCTTGGAATTTGTTGAATAGCATCCAGCAGTGGAATGTTGATTTGTACCTTCCGAAAGGTGTCAAGGATATCTTTCATGTTTTTCTCTTTCTTTCCCTTTACAAGTCTTCCCGGATATGGTACTTGAGCTAAAATTTCAACACTTGGTTCCTCACTTACCGTATCTTTCTTCTTTTGTTGTTAGTCCTTTTGAGGGGTTCCCTTTATCTCTTGAGGAACTTCTTTGTCTTTGGTCTCCATGTCCACTTCCATCTCTTCCTTTCCTTTTCCCACTTCTTTACCACTTTGGAGAGTGATTGCCTTTGTGGATTCATGATTTCCTCTTGGTTTTTGGATCACTTGACTTGGTAGTCTACCTTGGTCTCTTTGGTTCAATGCAGATGCTATGTGCCCAATTTGGTTCTCTAAATTTTTGATAGATTGCCTTGTTTCCTGCACAAAAGATTGGATACTTAGCGCTAAAGATTCAATGAGTTCATCGAGAGACTTACCTTGTTTTGGAGGTTGTTGAGATACAAATTGATTTTGAACCGGCGGAGGCATTAACGTATTTTGAGTGTTCTTCCATCCAAAGTTTGGACGTTGTCGCCAACCTAGATTGTATGTGTTGGAGAATGGATCATTCCTGTGCCTTTGTTGTTGTAAATAATTTGCTTGAGTCATCTCCTCCCCATCACCACCTAGACTCGAACATGTCTCCGAAGAGTGTCCCGGATTTGTGCATACAGCGCACACTTGAGAATTTGGGATCAATTATTGAACCATCTTTATTAATTGGGTGATTTGGGGTCCATAATCATTAGCTCTCACCTCATACACTCCAGCTTTCTTCGGAGGAGTTCTTCGGTAGTTGAATTGTTGAGAATTCTCTAAAAGTCTGTCAATTATCTCATTAGCCTCCAATGCATTCTTATTCATCAATCCTCCTCCACTTGTAGCATCAACCATGATTCTCTCAGAGTCAATCAATCCTTCATAGAAGTATTGAATGAGATAATGTTATTCTATCCCATGATGTGGATACAAGTTGAGTAGACGTTGATAACGCTCCCAATATTCATGGAATGGTTCACCATCGAGCTGCTGCACCCCCATAATTTCTTTCCGAATTTTGTTTGTGCATTGAGCTGGAATGAATTTTGAAAGAAACTTGGCCGCTAGATCGACCCATGTTCTGATGCAACCACTTGGTAATGAGTAGAGCCACTCTTTGGCCTTATCCTTGAGTGAAAAGGGAAAAAGTCTCAAACGAATTCCTTCATCATTCACGCCTCCATTAGTGAGAGTGGTGCACACCGCATAGAATCCCTTGATGTGGATGTGAGGATCCTCTCCTGATTTTCCATAG
The DNA here is from genome assembly GCA_954870605.1 of Acer campestre. Classification (NCBI taxonomy): domain Eukaryota; kingdom Viridiplantae; phylum Streptophyta; class Magnoliopsida; order Sapindales; family Sapindaceae; genus Acer; species Acer campestre. The sequence goes on along the minus strand of OX940800.1, from coordinate 28,149,260 downwards.
AATGTTGGGAGAAGATGGATTGTACCGCTATTGATTTTCTCAAAATTCATGTTGGGCGGTAGAATAATGCATGATGGCTGGTCCAAAGCTCTAGGAATCGTGAAGTCCTTGAGAGGTCTTGTGAGATTGTTCAATGGCACTTGGATGACCGCTTGATCTTGTTCTTGGACAACCGCTTGATTTGGTGGAATGCTTTCACCCATGTTTTGTTCTTGATCTCTTCGTAGTTGCTGAAGAGTTCTTTCGATCTCAGGATCTTGTTCTAAAGGATGAGGATCCACAGAGCGACGACCTTGCATAAACCTTCAAAAAGAAAAGAACTAAAAATTATCAAATAAAATCAAAAACAAACTCAAAATTAAAGTAAGCAATTTATTCCCCATCAACGGCGCCAAAAACTTGTTGGTGGCAAAAGAGCAAATAAAATATTTATCAAACCTTACAAGTGCACAAATCGTAAACGATAGCACAATAGGAAAGCAAGGGTCATTCCCATGATGAATGAATTACCTATGGAAGTTATGAATTTGAAAACACTAAATTAAGACACTCTATGACTCTCAAACAACTAGAATAAAACACAACTCACACACACGAATGGGGGGTTTTGAATTGTTTATTAGAAACTAAGAATGTGAATTAAACTTGAATAAATAGTGCAGCAGGAAATATATTTAGAAAAATCAATAAGGAAAAGCTAACTAGAGCTCTCTATCCACCACTAAACATTCATCCAATCCATAGATAATAGCGGAGTTAAAGATATCAAACATGATGAAGATATTCACGACAAGGTGTTGGCATCCCACTCGAGTCGTACAGATTCTCTCTTAGTTAGTATGTAAGTTGCTTGGCATCTACATAAATACATGTATTCCAAATCATAACCTAGCATGGGCATTTACTAGATTTAATAATAGGAATCCATTAAGAACAAAGAGAATATGAATATCACATGAACCCTAGAACATGGTATTTATTCTAGGTAATTTATGAAACAACTTCCCTTAATTTAATCTTATCACAATTAATTGTTGCAACCAAGGATAGATTTGTATGGCGTCCGACTTGTATCCTTGCAACATAAATCCTAAAATCATGCTCCTAAGGTGATCAATCAAAGAAACATAATAAAAGAAAAACAATTCTTATGGGGAAATTGAATTCATCATGTAAGAAAAATAATACTCCATTAAAATATGTCTATGAAAATTAAATCATGCCTAGGGCTTCAAGTTAGCCCTAGCTATGAGAAGTTTAGCTACACATCATAACTATGAAAGCAATTAAAGACATTAAAACTAAAGAAAGGTAGAAGAAGAGAGGAATTAAAGCTCTAAAAGGTATTCGGACTTCAATCTTCAATAATGATTTTCTGACTCTCTCTCTTGAAGAAACTCTTGGTATTTATAGGTGATACCTCTTGTAGATTCCCAATTTGCTTTGATGTAGGAAACACATCAAGTAGGAAAGTAGATTTAAACAAGGAATGATAATCCTTTCCTAACTTGAGTCTCCTCTTTTGATGATTGACTCCTAATTTGAGTTTGGGAAGTTTCCTAAACATGTCTTGATCTCTTGAAGTCATTAGGATTTGATATGGGAAGTTTTGGGATGAGTCTGACCCAATTAGGGTTGGAAATACGCCAAAATATGTATTTTTTCCATTGCTTGTGCCACTAGGGAGGCACCAGGTTTGCTCCACGGAAATTCTCTACCAATTACCGCTGGGTAGGTCGCTACGCATGCACGATGTACGGGCGGCGGTCTGGTCTGTGGTAGGCTTTTCCAGCTCTGACCTTCGGTTACTAAATCGGCCATAACTTCCGCTAGAGAACTCAGATTGACAAACTGTAAAGTGCACCAGAAACTAGACTTCTGGGGCTTTCCGAAAACATATAGATCACAGTCTGGTTCGATCTGAGGAAAGAGATATGGTCTTCACAAGTTGGATGTACTGCAGAGGCATTTCTCCAAACTTTCTCTAAAAACACCTTTTTATCATCAAATTCACTCCAAGAGCTATCTTCTACACAAACTCAACAAATACATTAAAACATTCAATTATACTAAAGAACATAACATAAAACAAAGGAATTAGGGGTCTCAAATATCAACATTTATCGACCTAACATATGTGGACCAATGAATGTTAAAGCAAGGGGTGGTCATGAGTATTATGTCACCTTTATAGATGACTACTCGAGATACGGATATGTCTATCTAATGCAACGGAAGTCGAAAACTTTTGAAAAGCTTAAAGAATTCCTAGCTGAAGTTGAGAATCAGTTAGGAAAGACTATCAAGTCTCTACGATCGAATTGTGGAGGTGAGTACCTTGACCAAGAGTTTGAAGACTTTATGGTCGAGTATGGGATAGTGTCCCAACTCATTGCTCCTGGTACACCACAACAGAATGGTGTTGCGGAGAGGAGAAATAGAACCCTAATGGAAATGGTGAGATCTATGATTATTTTCTCATCATTACCAAATTCCTTTTAGGGATATGCGTTACAAACTACGGCTTATATTTTCAATGTAGTCCCATACAAATCTGTTCCTAAGACTCCCTTAGAGTTGTGGAATAGTCATAAAGCTAATTTGCGACATTTCCATATATGGGGTGTCCAGCACATATGCTGAAGAACAAAAGTAGGAAGCTAGACCCCAAGTCTGTGGTATGCTTGTTTGTAGGATATTCCAAGGAGACCAGAGGTGGATACTTCTATAGTCCTAAAGAGAACAAAGTATTTGTATTGACAAATGTAATGTTTCTTGAGGATAACTATATTAGTGATCATAAACCTTGTAGCAATATTGTATTAAATGAAATGGAGCCTAGTACGACTAGTGCTCAGTCAACAAGAGTTGTTGATCCATTGACATCTTGTTAGGTTTTTGGTTGTTGTTGGCATATATTCCATATCAAAATGTGTTTATCTTGTAAATGTTTTTGTGGTCATGTTGATGATGATACAAAGCTTCAAAGAAAGATTTGACTACGGTACATACAAGATGATGGCTTGCTAAGAGGAAATAAGCTTCATTGCTCATCAAAGGTAAAATCGACCTCATTCCTCTTACAAGGCATAGGAACACACACAAAAATCATACATGAGTGTCCCTGCATTGTTATGCACCATTTTTGTAACACATTCACATGATTTTGTATGCTCATGCATTGAACTCAAATGCTCATACATTTTAGAGTTGCATGTTCTAGGACTATGTCTAGGAAATGGCATTCATATGTGAACTTGTGTTTGTATGTTTGTGTTTCTTATGTTTTGGACTTGTAATAGTGCTTAATTGATTCCTTATTGAGTCCCGGTCATTTTGGTTACTCATAAGTTAAGTTTCGAGTCCAAACGATGTAGCTACGCTACTTTTCGTTCTCATTCGTTGAGTTGTGTTCGTCGTCATTTTTTGAGATGAATTCTCAACCATTTTTCAAAGTTTCATAGTCTTCGTCGTGCGTGAGGGAGTCACGGTTCATAATCCGAAAACGGATTCGAATTCGGAGTTCGGATGCCCGAATACGGCTGAAGAACGCAAGAGGTACGCGAGGAGGTCGCTTGGCCAAAAGCCAAGCAAGGGGTGGCCACGTGTGCCACACGGCCAGAGCTCCTCTCTGGCCACGTGTGGCACACGCTGGCCACACGTGGACTTGCCAAAGTCCCCCCAAAAAATTGGACAATTTTGCCCCTCCTTCTATTCTTTTTAAATCCCTCAAATTCCCTCCATTCTCTTTCAAGAAGAAAAAATGTGAAATCCCGTCTATGATTTTCTCCCAAATTTTCTCAACTTCCAAACACCATAACTTTCTCATACGGAGTCAGAATTGAGTGATTCAAGTTGGAGATTGTTCGTATTCGAGTCCTCTACCTTTTCCAAGTGGTTGTGCAGCTTTTTGATCGATTTTCTGACAGATCTCCTCAGAAAAACGAACCAGCTCTTGTAATTGAGGTAGAGTTCATAACTTTGTGATTTCATCTTTTTTAACCTCTAATTTGCTTGGGGTTTCTTCTTCTATATGTATATGTTTGTTTAGTGAATGCTATAGAGAAAGGTAGCTTCATAATCAATCTAATTGAATAGTCTAATTAGAGACACATGTTGACTAGAATCTTTGATTCTTTGTTTTTAACATGATTGGGAGTTGTATTGTGATTAGATTGATATCTAGGATTGTTTGAGACTTGTTTGATCAAGTTTATGATTAATAATCCTTTATATGTGACTTTGATCCATGATTGATGAAATCTAGAATTAGAGCCTTTTTATGTGTTTTTAGAGATATATAGGATTGATTTGTTTTTAACATGTCTCCTATCTCTAAATCTTTGGCTAGAATAATTGTTGAATACACTTTATGATTCTAGCATTTTTTATGTATGTTTATAACATCTTGAACTTGTGCCTCATGTATATATTTTGTTCAAGTGTTATTTGTATGAATGAATCTAGTAGTTTTTATGTGTTAATTGTATTCACATGCTCTAGGTTTTCATTCATGTTTTTGAATCTAGATTTCTATTGCTTGTGTTTTCACATCTCTAGATCTAGTTGTTCCATGGAATGTATTGATCACATGTTCTATGTTGTTTTGATTGATTGCATCACTTGCATTCACATGATCACACTAGGAAGTCCTTGTAAAAGGCATGAAGTCTTGGCTAGAGTTGGGATGACTCGGATAGCCAAGCAAGAAGTCTTGCCTAGAGTCGGGAGGACTTGGATAGGTAAGCAAGAAGTCTTGTCTAGAGTCGGGAGGACTTGGATAGACAAGCAAGAAGTCATGGCTAGAGTCGGGAGGACTTGGATAGTCATGCATGGGAGGCTTTCTAGAGGCACGTGTGCCTTATATAGAGAGTTGGCTTATATATTGGTAGGCCCGGGTGTTTGGTTAGACATAGAGTCCGATAGAGCGGGGTACATGGGATGTGTATGCACTCTTGAGGAATTTCTAATCTTCCAACGATGTTGGTTTTGGTATGAGTTCCAATATGTGGTGGTTTACATCATTGAGGGATTTTGTATCTTCCAATAGGGATTGGGTAAACATAGACTCCACATGGGTTGGTGACTAGGATTGGTCATTTTGTGGAATTTCTAATTTACTTTCCAAATATATATAAGTACCCAATGGTTGTAATTCAACCCGTGGATGTTTCCTCCTTGGAGGTTTTACCACGTTAAAAAATCCCTTGTGTCAATTCTTTCTATCTCTATCTTTTATATTTGTTTTTGTGTATGTTGTTATCTTGTAGTACAATCTTCACTTGTGATGTATTTGGAAACAAGATTTTGTAAAGTGTGATTTGTGAGCATATTCATTTTGATCATAATTGTAAATATAGTTCTTTTATTCATTGATTTTTGTGTATAGGTATTCTTTGATTGATTCTTGTACATATTGGGCACTATTGTAAATACAAGTATTATTTGTATTGATTTTAATATAGTTTCTTCTCTAGCAAGTTGTAGTGTTCTTATCATTGTAATACTTTAAGCACAACTTGTGAAATGTGCACTTCATTGAATATACTTGTATATGAGATACATGGTTTATTAGTATATGTTGTGTAGACTAAGGGTGGTGAATTGAGCATACATGTGTTAATTGTTTTCTCATAGCAATCTTGTTAAAGGTCAATTTGTATGCTCACCAAGGTTTTGTCACTAGTCACGAAAAAGTTTTTAAAACTAGTGTGTCAACCTATTCACCCCCCCTCTAGGTTGTTTAGTATAACCTTGTAGGTATTTTCACATCTGATAGTTAGATGATTCCTAGTCAGGATACACTACCACCTAGATGTAGTGGGAGAGTTGTAAGACTGATGAGCCGTCGTGTGCTCACAAAAACGATGTAATTAATTTGATCTTTTGAAAACCCTTTTTAAGCCACTTAAAATCCTTTAAGGTATGATTTTATAGCAAGTGGTAAGCAATTTTGTTCCACAGGGATATGGAGTGCTATGTTATATAGATTGATTAATCTTTAAACAAGTAAAATAAATCATAATATGTGATAGATGTGTGGTTTCATAAACTACCAAAATTATCTACTAAAAATGAAAATGCAAAAGTGATATGAAAAATAGAAGACTCAACAACCTTGATAAGATAAATGATGTAAACAATTAATATGGATGCTAGGGAATAGATTGTTTAGCAAATGGGTGTGGGTAATGCCTTTAAAGCCACTTTAATGGACCAATCTCTCTATGTTAGCCAATTGAGGTTTAGATTAGTGGGGTTGATATACCCACCACTAATCTATCTTATTCACTGGGTTCTTAATCACACAAGTGTGTCAATCCAAGGATGATTGCATAACATAGAACTCTAAACAAGATTGCAATTAACAAGTGGATATACAAGTCAATCACATAGTGAATAGAATCTAATGAATAAATGGATAGAACACATAAAGAGATTCATTACAAAGCTAAAGCAAATACCCACAACCAAATGTTCCTCAAATCTATCCCCTAGATTAGGGGTTTAGTTACACATATTAGCAATAAAATGGAAAGCAAGTAATAAATGAGGAAATCACCATTAGGCCTCTTTCTTTAATGCTTGATCCTTCCTTTCCTTTAATGCTCCTAATGCAAAGAGTGGGAGAAGAGGATGTGTTTTGAAGTATGGGTGTCTAATGGAGAGTCACAAAGGTATTTGGGTGTAGAGAATGATAGGAGAGGAATGATTTAGGGAAGTAGTCAATGTTTGGTGTTAAGGTTTGGATGGAAAAAGGTAAGTTCAAGTATAGAAATGGAGGATGAGGAAAGATGAACAATGGAGGAGAAAATCTAGATCTAAGCTGAGTGAATTCGTGCTCTAAGTTGTGTTGGATGCTTGCTGAAGACGAAGGGGCTCTGTATTTATATTGGCACTTGGACATGTACTGATAACTACTTGATTCGTTGATGTGGCACGAATATCGCCATTTTGTCGCTATGGCAACCTTGGGGCGCAAAACGGTTATGATGTAGATGTCGCCATGAAAGTCATCTTTTTCACCCTACAGCAAGTGGCGACCCTGTGCATTTTCTAATGAGGTCGCTATTTGCCACTCAAGGTCGCTCCCAAGAACAAGTGACGACCATGAGTTAAAATTGTGAGATCGCCATTTGCAAGTGTGGGTCACTATGGTGACCTCAAATGGCGACACACTTGATTGTTTTGCAACTTCCTCTGTCACCATGGCGACCATGTGGCGACCATGTGGCAACCCTCTGATGCTTTGAATAATTTCTTTGTCGCCATGGTGACCATGTGGCGACCTCTTCTTGCTCAACTAGAGAGAATGCCCTATTTCACCTATTTGTGGGTCTTTATGCACCCAAGTCCTCATCTTCTTCCCAAATGCTCTTGAAACCTAAGAAAACCTGAAACACTTGATTTTTCATCATTAAACACGGGGAAATGCCCGAGAATCAAGCATAAAGAGTCAGAAATGAGGATCAAAATCATACCAATTTTGGCTTGATCAAATACCCTAAAACCTATCTTTTGCTAGTCCTCGAGCAAAACAATCACAAAGCAAACCCCTAAAAACATGCATCAAGATATCTCAAAGGCTTTTTACTTTCTCATGGTCAATATGCGAAACCAAAAATGAAGAGATTAAAACAATTATGCAATAGTGAGGACTTCCACATGTAAGAGAATGTCAAGTAAAGATTAAAAACATGCCACTCTAGATATGACTGTACGTAATGCGATCTTGCATTCGAAATGCCAAAGCTTCAAAGCAAAGGTGCTATTCGGCTTAGAATGTAATTCGCCTTGATACTAATCCTCATAGGATTCTCTCTTCTTTTCTCTAAGACTCCTAGGTTTCACTCAATAAAATACATATGCAATATGAATTCATGTTATGGACATCTAATTAATTGCACATGATAATCATTAAAAATGCAATTTCTGAAAAGTAGGTCTCATGAATGGAATTGCAAGCCATGAATTAGAAAGAACATGTATCAACCAAATTTCACACAATGGACAATCCTAAAGATCACGAAGGTCTTTCTTTTGGTTGTCATGGGGCCTTAGGTGATGGTGGTGTAGGGAAAAATACACGCAGCGGAAGTGAAAAAAAATAGTTTAGTATAGTTTAAAACTTTTCCATAATTTGAACCTTAACCCTTTAATTAATTAGCATATAATACTAAAGATATCATACCTTTGTTGCGTGATCCGATTGACATTGCGTCGATGGTAATCCGCAAGATTTTCCAATACAATCACGAACATGAATCACCTAGGAGCGTGGTCTCCCTTCACTTTGAATTGTGTACCTGATGATGGATTAACAAAACCTTTTCTTTTTCGTTAGTCACAAAAAGTTCCAAGAGACAACAAAGAATGTTCCGGTTACTTCACAATCGTTAGATCGTATCTCGCGTGAACCTTATTCGAAATTGTGCACAAAACCTTTTGATGTAAGTGCACTATCGAAATAAGAACAAACTTTTATCTTTATTCCTCTTGGCTGAAAATAATCACACTAGTCTAAGAGATGAATTTTATTTTTCTCTAGCAAAAGAAAAAACTCTCAAGTCCAAGACCTAGGATTAGCCGAATACTGCACAAAGATATATATATATATTGCCGCAAATTACTTGCTAAAATATATATATTAGATGAATTCTTCTTGCCCATAATATATTATATCTCTCAGCTAAGTGCCATATAAAAATAATAAATATATCTCGGTTAAATATATAATATATATCTATGGCCAAATATCATATATATCTTTATATATATCTCGGCCAAATTAATTTATATATCTATGACCAAATATATGGACCGAATATATTATATATATCTATGACATATATCTGCATGAATTCTACTATCCTCTATATAATATATATGCCGCAATTAACTTGCTATATATATTATATATTTGTATAGCAATCCGAATTCAACTTACCATGTATATAATATCCAAACCCTAATCCAACTCTTTAGTGTATTTGTGACTATATAAAAGACTTCATAATTTGACTAGATAAATAAATTCCTTATTTATCTACTTACCAAATAGAATTTTTTATATTTAATATACTACTACCAATAGTATAACACTAAGAAACATATTTCCTAATCAGAAAAAGATTTTGATTCTTAATTAAATAATTAATCAATCAATTAATTAATTTCCATATAATCAAATAATAAAATAAAATAATATATTTAGACTATTATATAAGCCTTGCCGCCCATACACTAAGATAGGCCCATATATTATTTTTCCATTTTATTAAATCCATTAGACCTTTAATTAAAAGGCCCACATGTGAACTAGGCTCATTCTAACTAAAAGAAACAAGTCCACATGCCTTAATACAAATTTAGATGGACCTATAATTAGTCCTGTAGAATATATCAAGTGATCCATGCAAGTCCATGTGGATTGGGGATCTTGGCGGGCCTATCTAATTGTAAGCTCCAATAGACGTAACTCAATCACAATCAACAAATGATTCACTTAGGTTCAATCTATTAATTTTAGTCCATTCCACTAAAGAACAAAAAATTGCACTCTTAAATAAAGATGGAATAAGTAAATAATTATCATTTATACCCTAGACAATCTTATAGGAGATAGTGAATCATCGTGAATAATATCAGTAATCGCCAAGAGCTCATAGACCGCTTATAGCTCTCCAAGTTACCATATTAACTCATATGACCACACTTTGAACTTGGATATATATTATGACTTGTCCAGAAGTCATCTTTCAATAGTCACTATTGAAAACTCAACGTTAAGATTTAATATCCAAAACCTCAAAACATCCATATAATGATATTCTACTCACATTTAATAAATGGAGCCACGATGTCCATATCTATAAATAAAGTCCTCTATCGATTAGCAAATGAATACCACCAAACTATCGAGGATAAACTATGATATATAATCGTACTCATTGATAGCTCAAATGACAACAGTTGTAACCATAAATCCATCATTTATCTCAGGATTAAGATAGACTCTTCGATTGTCCTGATAATGAAAAGTTTTTTATCTATTGACGGTTCTAGATAAAGTATTTCATTGTGATCCAGTTCAATTCACCCAGTGCACTAGATTATTTTACTCGAAGACCCTTCGATGATTTTAGACTCATTATAACACATTTGATCTCACTCAAATGCTAGCAAAAGAATTCTACAACTTTAACAAGATAAAGTTGCCTAACCTTTAACTTAAGTTGTGAACGTTAATCAAGACTAACTAAAGAATTGTGTCTACCTCATACATATCCAGATGTACGAACAATTCTTCTTTTCTCATAGTCTTTTTACCTTATGATTATTTACTTTGACAATTATGATTATAAATGCTATAAGATTTTGTTAAAATAGAAATCACTTTATTAATATGATAAGATTGTCAAATACAATATTACACTCTTGCTATTGAGCATAATCCTAACAGGTGAAACAAAGAATGGGTCAATGGATAATCAAGGAATCCAATGATTACACTAAGGCATACATTTCTAATTATGAGTTCCACAAGCTTCACACATATTGTTCACACTTAATGTTAGGATTATGCTCAATAGCAAGAGTTTAATATTATACTTGACAATCTTTTCATATTAATAAAGTGATTTCTGTTTGTTAACAAAATCTTATAGCATTTATTATTATAATTGTCAAAGTAAATAATCATAAGGTCAAAAGACTATGAGAAAAGAAGAATTGTTCATACATCTGGATATGTATGAGGTAGACACAACTCTTTAGTTAGTCTTGAATAACGTTCACAACTTAAGTTAAAGGTTGGGCACCTTTATCTTGTTAAAGTTGTAGAATTATTTTACTAGCATTTGAGTGAGATCAAATGTGTTGTGATGAGTCTAAAATCAACGAAGGGTCTTCGAGTAAAAGAATCTAGTGCACTGGGTGCATTAAACTGGATCACAATGAAATACTTTTTTCTAGAACCGTCAATAGATAAAAGTCTTTTCATTATCAAGACAGTCGGAGAGTCTATTTTAATCCTGAGATAAATGATGGACTTATGGTTACAAGTGTTATCATCTGAGCTATCAATGAGTACGATTATATAGCATAGTCTAACCTCGATAGTTTGATGGTATTCATTTGCTAATTGATAGAGGACTTCATTTATAGATATGGACATCGTGGCTCCATTTATTAAATGTGAGTAGAATATCATTATATGGATGCTTTGTGGATTTGGATATTAAATCTTAACGTTGAGTTTTCAATAGTGACTATTGAAAGATGACTTCTGGACAAGGCATAATATATATCCAAGTTCAAAGTGTGGTCATATGAGTAAATATGGTAACTTGGAGAGCTGTAGGCGGTCTATGAGCTCTTGGTGATTACTGATATTCTTCACGAGATTCACTATCTCCTTTAAGATTGTCTAGGGTATGAATGCGAATCGTTTACTTATTCCATATTTATTTAATAGTGCAATTTTAGTTCTTTAGTGGTGTTATAGGAAAAAATAGCCGTGGTAGACACGTCATCACAACATAAAGCCACGTAAGCAAGTTCAAAAGAAAGCCAACTAACGGAGCAAGAATTCCCCCATGAAAACCTGCTCGGAAAAAGTGGAAGTTTCCCGACCACCAACAAAGGCGAGTTACTCGGGCAATAGACCTTACTCGGGCAAGGACACGGCGTAGTCGGGAATCGATGAAAACAGATAGTCACCAGCGCCCATGTTCCAAACTTTGGGTGCAAATCAGCAACAAGCAACTCCATGATAAGCAACAGTGGCTGCAGAGTTCAAATAAGGAAGCAAATATATTTTCCGTGAATGAAGGAGGAAGAATCAGAACCAGACTTGGATTCAACCAAATCAGGAAATATACAAAAGAAGGAGAGTCCGAATCTGTTAAGGATTATAACACATAATTAGGGCACCACATACCAAAACCCTAATTAAACATGTATAAATACCCCTTCTTTACGCAAAAAGAAGGGGGGATGAGAGAGAGAGAGCTAGAGAGAGAGAGATTGTAATATAGCATTCTTGTAACTCTTCTTCATAGTGGATTTGACTTCGTTGCTGAGGCAACAAACCGTGGATGTTTCTCCAACCCTTGGAGTTTTACCACGTAATTATTTGAGATTCCTAGTTTATTCTCTCTTATTTTCAATCATCCAAGTTCATAATTCATAACAATTCATAAGGTAAATCGTTGACTCGGTGACCATCAAAAATCACCGTCAACAATTGGCGCTAGAAGGAGGGGGGAGCCCAGAAATTTGTGATAACAATGGCTGGTGAAGGAGATGGTAGCGATTCCAGGTACAGTCAAGGCGTGCCAAGTAATGAGCTGGGGGATGACACCACGCTCAATACAGCGGATGCCACCCTGATGACGGCAGACCAGTCAGCCGCCTTAGCTGGTATTCAACGTTTCCCCACAACTAATGAAGAAATCACGCAACGATTTCATGCTTCCCTGCAACAACTCATATCAGACGCGGCAAAGCAAGGAGTTGACCTTTCCACCACGGGAGGTTTGATATCTCCTCGCAGTCTGCCCGTCCCAAACCAGCAGGCTGCGAGGCTGCGTTCTGCAGTGGTGGTACCAACGCCTGATGCTCCCCTAAAGGCGAGACGAGACCCTGTGCTAGGAATATTATCCGAAGGGGAGCATAGAGAGGAGAGTGATCCTGACATGGGTTACGGTCAAGATCGAATCGTAAATCGGGATCACCCCAGGAGGCGCAGTCACCGGAGAGGTCGATCTTCATCCTCGGAAGGGAGTGAGCAGAATCGTCATCGCAAGCGCCAAAGGGGCACAGTACGGTTGCATGGCTTAAACCGAGACCGCAGAGAGTTGAATCCGGAGGAAAGGGGTCAAAAATTGACCGTAAGTCAAACTTTCAATGCGATAGGGGAGCCAGAAGGAGATAGAGATATACTCATACAGAGCCTAACCCGGGAGGTACAGAATAATCGTCGACAGATGGATGCTTTAGTTAGGCGATATGGGCGTAATGAGTTGTCGGATGACGAATCCGGAAGCCCGTTCACTAGGGGGATCCTAAGAACACCTTTCCCGGAGAGATTCAGGATGCCACACGTGGAACTATTTAAGAAAGATACCGATCCAAAGGAACACGTCCGAAGATATAGGAGCGCCATGGCACAATATGTCAACAATGACGCACTGCTATGTTTGAATTTTCCTCAAACCCTTGGAGATCTAGGCTCCCGGTGGTTTGGTAGATTACCAGCAGCAAGCATAAGCAGCTTTGGCGAGTTGAGCAAAGCTTTCTCAAGACAGTTCCTCGGGAATGTGCATAGGAAAAAATCGGTAGCCCACTTATCCCAACTCAGACAGGGAAAGGATGAGTCGTTAAAGAAGTATCTGGGGAGATTTGGTCAGGAAGTGTCCGAAATTGGGAGTGCAAATGACGAGGCAATAATTGCCGCGTTCATCAACAACCTCCAGAATGGCCAATTGTCATTTGACCTCAGAAGAGCTCGATTAACCAGTTATGCCGATATGATGGACATGGCAGGGGGGTACGCCCTAGCTGAAGAGGAAGAAATTGCCACAGGGGGTTACTTCGTGCATGGCGGTCGCCCAGAAGGATCCAAAACCAAAGACCAAACTAAGGCGCCCGACGGCAAAACGGACAAACAGAAGAACAAAACACGGGATGGTCGGGATGGGCGGCGAGCATACGACCCGAAAACCGACCAGTCGCGACAGAAGTTCCAGGGCAGGTATACGAATTACACACCACTGAAAAGAGACCAAGGTGAAATCTTGGCAATCCTAGAGGAGAAGAACATGTCAAAAGAACCTCCTAGGCAATCAACATATGCCCGGAGGGACACCACCAAGTATTGCCGTTTCCATAAGGAGAACGGGCACGAGACATCCAAATGTTTCCAATTAAGGGACCATATTGAAACCCTCATCAGGGAAGGACACCTGAAAGACATCGTCCTCAAGAAGGTGGACAAGACGGATGGACAAAAGGATAGCCGGCAGGACGGGCGGGCAAGAAAATTCAGTCCAAAGAAAGCTGAGGATGAAGGAGCAATTAACACCATTTTTGGAGGACCGGCAACTGGCAGGAGTAACAGGGAAAGGACCCAAGAAATACGGGAGGCCATGGAGGCACGGAGGGACTTAGATGTCAATTCCATTGAACCCGACCCGAAAAGAATCAAAGAGGGATGGGATCCGATCATATTCACAGAAGCTGACTCACATGGAGTGGATGTTAAGCCAAATGATGCCTTGGTAATTGGAGCGCGGATCGGTCACCGAGAAGTTCATCGAATCTTGATTGACAATGGAAGCTCAGCGGACATTCTAAGTGTGGAGGTATATGACCAGCTGAGGCTGGACAGGAAAGACCTACAGCCGTTTCCCACACCCCTTAGAGGATTCGGGGGAGTCGAAGTAAGGTCGCTGGGAACAGTGAAATTGCCCGTGAAGATTGGGACGACCCCCTGCCAAAAGACTGTGCTGCTCGACTTTGTGGTGGTGGATACGGAAAACTGGCCGTACAATGCTTTATTAGGCCGACCATTTTTGAATAAAACCAAAGCAGTGACGGCAACCTATGCTCTCATGATGAAATTCCCGACTGAGTATGGAGTAGGAGTAGTAAAGGGGTCATAAGAAATGGCCCGAAGAGCAAATTTGTCAGTATACAAAGACAGGGAGGTACACCAAATGTACGAGGTAACAACCCAACAGAGAGGGGAAGAACCTGAAGAACAGGCAGAAGTACCAAAGGAGTTTGAATTGGATCCCAGAGAAGAACCTGAAGTCAGAAAGGATGAGTTGAGCGAACAAATAGTCCTGAATCCGGCGGATCCGAGCAAGACGGTGAGGATAGGAGCAAACTTAAGTGGGCGTGTCAAAGCCCAACTAACCACATTGCTAAAAGGTTACAAGGATGTTTTTGCTTGGGGTCACGAAGATATGTTAGGAGTAGACCCAAAGGTGATATCACATTGTCTTTCTACCAACCCAGAGTCCCGACCAGTGGTGCAAAAGAGAAGGTTGTTCAATCCAGAGAGAAGCGCTGCAATTAAGAAGGAGGTGGAGAAGTTACTTTCAGCAGGATCAATAAGGGAGGTCAAATACCCGGAGTGGGTAGCCAACGTAGTATTGGTCAAGAAGAAGAACAACCAATGGAGGATGTGTGTAGACTTCACTGACTTGAACAGGGCCTGCCCGAAAGATAGTTTTCCATTACCAAGAATTGACCAGTTGGTAGACGCAACGGCAGGATACGAACTGCTAAGCTTCATGGATGCATACTCGGGATACAACCAGATTCGGATGAATAAAGCAGATGAAGAAAAAACATCTTTCACCACGGATCAAGGGCTGTATTGCTACAAAGTGATGCCTTTCGGATTGAAAAATGCTGGAGCAACATACCAAAGGTTGGTGAACCGGATGTTTGCTCGGCAGATTGGGAGAAACATGGAAGTCTATGTGGATGACATGCTGACCAAGAGCACTACGGCAGAAAAACACTCGGAGGATTTGAAGGAAACCTTCGATGTTCTGAGGAAATATAAGATGAAGCTCAACCCCAGTAAATGCGTGTTCGGTGTACCCTCGGGAAGGTTTCTGGGTTTTCAGGTTCACCAAAGAGGAATTGAAGTGAATCCCGAGAAGATCAGAGCACTAGAAGGAATGGCTTCACCAAAGACGTTGAAAGACGTACAAAGGCTGACGGGATGTCTCGCATCGCTCAATCGGTTCATTGCTAAGTCAACAGACAAATGCGCTCCCTTCTTCAGGGCAATAAAAAAGGGAAAAGGGCTCGAATGGAGTGCAGAATGTGAAGAAGCATTCCAGAAATTGAAGGAATATTTGGGGCGAGCACCCATCCTCTCAAAACCGGTGGTAGGAGAAACATTATACTTGTATTTGTCGGTCACGGAGGTGGCGACAAGTTCGGTGTTAATACGGTTAGAAGAGGGGGTACAAAAGCCAGTGTACTACACAAGTAAGGCACTGTTACCGGCAGAAACCAGGTATTCTCCAGCAGAAAAACTAGCATTAGCACTGGTCACGTCGGCCAGGAAACTGAGGCCGTATTTCCAAGCGCATGCAATAGAAGTATACACAGACTGTCCACTAAAACTAATCCTTCAAAAGCCGGAGGTGTCGGGAAGATTGACCAAATGGGCCGTGGAGCTGAGCGAATACGACATCAAATACACACCTAAAGCGGCAGTTAAAGGACAGGCACTATCAGACTTTATAGCAGAATTCACCGAGCCTGATGCCGAGGTAAGGAGGGCAATGGAGGGAGAACGGATTGAAAAACTTCAGTGGAAATTGCATGTGGACGGGTCATCGAACACACACGGCAGCGGGGCCGGAATAGTCATCACAACCCCCGAGGGGGATGCCGTGGAATGTGCCATGAGGTTCGATTTCAAAGCAACCAACAATCAAGCAGAGTATGAAGCCTTGTTGGCCGGCCTAAGGGTTTGCATAGCATTAGGGGCAGATGAGCTGGAAATTTACAGCGATTCACAAGTCGTAGTTAATCAAGTGCTGGACGAGTACCAGGCAAGGGAAGAGCACATGATAGCTTATTTGGACATGGCAAAGAGGTTACTCAGAAAGTTCAAAGTGTACAAAATCTCTCAGATCCCTCGGGAAGAAAACGAAAAAGCAGATGCTTTATCCAAGTTAGCTTCAGCCGTCACGAGCATCAGATCCAAAGCAATACCAGTGGCACATCTGACTAAACCGAGTACAGCAGAATCAGAGGAAATCATGGTAGCAGAGATCCGGCCAAGCCCAAGCGACTGGACATACAAACTAAGGAAGTACTTAGAGGAAAACATATTACCAGAGGACGCAGTGGAAGCGAAACGTATCAGATACAGGTCAACCCGGTATACAATCCTAAGGGGGGAATTATACAGGAGAGGATTCTCGAAAGTGCTGCAAAGATGTGTGGCCGGCGAAGAAACTGAAAAAATCCTAAAAAGTGTCCACAGTGGAGTGTGTGGGAACCATACCGGGGGTAAAAGCCTAGCACACAAGGTTCTCAGACAGGGTTTCTACTGGCCAACCCTCTTCGCAGAGGCGCAGCGATTCTCCGAGAGCTGCGAGACATGCCAGAGAATAGCAAACGATATTCGACAGCCCCCAGAGTTACTCAGAAGTCTAACTTCACCGTGGCCCTTCGCCATGTGGGGACTCGACCTGATAGGGCCAATGCCCACAGGAACAAAGGGAGGGGCGAAGCACGCCATTGTGGCGGTGGACTATTTCACCAAATGGGCAGAAGCAGAAGCACTTGTGCATATTACAGAGGCAAACACCACCAGCTTTGTCAAGAAGAACATCATATATAGGTTCGGAATCTCGAACGTCATCATAACAGACAATGGAACCCAATTCGACAACAAAAAGTTCAGAGAAATGTGTGAAGAATTCAAGATCGCGAACTACTACGCATCACCGGCTCACCCTCAAACCAATGGTCAGACAGAGGCTGTGAATAAAGTGATCAAGCATACACTGAAAGCAAAATTAGAGGCAAAGAAGGGCGGCTGGGCGGATAAACTGCCCGAGGTGTTATGGGCATACCGAACAACAATGAGGTCGTCCACAGGGGAGACTCCTTTCGCGCTGGCGTTTGGGACAGAAGCTGTAATCCCAGCAGAAACAACTTTCATATCCCCCAGGATACGGTTATACAGCCCCGAGCACAATATAGATATGCTGCAGCAGAACTTAGACGAACTAGAGGAAATCAGGGATACGGCACAAGTCAGAAATTCCGCGTACCAGCAAAGGGCTGCGAGGTATTACAATTCACACGTTCGTGAGCGGAGATTCCAACTCGGAGACTTGGTGCTAAGAAGAGTGTCCCCAAACACGAAAGATAAATCCTCGGGATCTCTTGCCGATAAATGGGAAGGGCCGTATATCATCAAGGGGGTCGTAGGACATGGGGCCTACATGATAGCCCGACCAGAGGGAGGTCTGGTACCCCGACCATGCAACGCACAATACCTAAAGATCTTCTATCCTTGAAGGGCCCGACCGCATTTATTACCAAAGACTTAATTCTGTTTTAAACTTTTAAACTTTTTATTTTTAGTCTCTGCTTTTATTATATCAGGTCTATTTCTTAGTTTCATAGTTATGTTCATCTAACAAAATTCATGTTGACCATTCAATAAAGTTCAGTTGCTAGTACAGAGTAAACCAACAGAATTGATAATCCATGAGCAAAAACTTCGACAGCAGCCCACCAAAAGTTGGTCGAATTCGACCAGAGAATACGGGCGCCATAAACCCACGAAAGAGTGGATGAGTGGTGCCCGTAGGGCGGAAAAGCTGTAGTAGCATGCCCGCCTTGCTAAAGCGATAAAAACGTGTCCCTTAGCAGAAAGGCAAAACCGAGGCACCAGAATAAACTGGAAAACTGCTCGGAGCGCCGCTAGAAAGGCTAGTGAGACGCGCAGCCGTGTTGGCTTGTATAAAGTACCCCAACGATTCGGCAAAACCTTGCACAGATAAAACCGGGAGACGTCCTAGGTGACTTGTGCAAGGGCCTTGACGTATGGCCGTGGCGAGCCTCGGCGTAACGTTGAGGCAAGAAATCAAAAACTCAAACGAGAAGGCCAGTTACATGAGATACTCGGTCGAAACTAACCAGTTAAATAATACACGCGGTTTAAAGTTGTTTTCAGGCCAGTTACATGAGATACCCGGCTGAAATTAATTACCAGTTAAATAATATACGCGGTTCAAAGTTGTTTAAAAGCCAGCTACACGAGATACTCGGCTGAAACTAATTACCGGTTAAATAAGATACTCGGCCTACCCGACTAAAATGCCGGGAAATAAGGCACCAAGTCAAGATAAGTTCAGGGATTCCCGAAGGACTAAAAGAATTTAGATCAAAACTGAGAAAAAATCCGTTTATATATATGAAAAGATTCGTCTATACATGATAAAAGTATACAAACATACAGGTATAGTTATACAAATATTTACAGCTGGTTACGCCGCTACAAAAAAGAGGGGCTTGAAGTCATGAAGCTCAGGAGGGTGGCGCCGGGGGTCGGGAGCTGCTTCCGCCGACATCAGGGTCAGGCTCCATCACATACTCGTTCAGCAGGCTGTCGTCCGAAGGCCAAATAATGACATCCTCCTCCTCGTCGACCATCCAGTCTGCATAGTCAACCCCGGGAACAGGTCCCAAATCGGGCGTCTCGTTGTCGATCCCAGCCTTTTCACAGGCATAAAATGTGGAGAAGGAGTCAGCGGAAGGAACCTCGAGATGCATGGGATGGGGCGCTTTACCTTTACTTCTGCAATACGCTCGCCACTCCCTCATCTGGGCCCGGAGAGACTCCAGAGAGGTATCCACATGCTTCTTGATTGACAGGCTCCAGTTGGCCCTAGCCCGATCAGTAGCCCTATTCTTCTGCTTGAAGAATTCACCAGCCGAGACCATCCCCCGCTGGAATTCGCGCAGAAGCAAAGCATCATAGGCTGGAGACCTTTTGAACCGGTCAACACTTTGTAGTTCCAGCTCCAGCCTAGCTTCCTTTGATAGAGACTTAATTGACAAAGCCTGACGCTCCAAGTCCTCGATTCGGCGCTCGTGAGCAAATTTGGCGTCTTCAGCAGACTGCTCAGCCTGGAGCAAAGCATCCTGAGTGGATGACAATTGATCCCGGAGGACCCTGACCTCATCAGCGGCAGAAGAAGCTTTCTGCTCCGCCTCCAGCTGCCGAGCCAGGCATTGATCCAAAAGCACCTGACTCGACTTAGCACCCTCCTGATTAGCCTGCTCAGCCCGAGAACAGCGGTTCTCGCTCTCTTTCAGCTGGGCTTCTAGCCTCCTTATTTTATCCGCTTGAGCTTCACCGGCCCGACAAGCCTCGGACATCTCGGCCACCATCTGCAGCAAATAAGTAAAAAAAAAAAAAAAAAAAAAAAAAAAAAGAGAAAAGGAAGAAATTACTTTACATACGAAAACAAGAAAGGCAAATTGAAAATGTAACCAAGGCGTTACTTACATAAGAGGCGCTATTGAAAAAGTTGCAGAGCCGGTCAGACACCGTCCCTACCCTGAACTGACTCCAATGGTCCTCCCCAATATAAGCTTGGCCCGAAGCCATGGCCCTCAGCATGATCTCGGGGGTAGGATCATCGGTCTGGGGGAAGGACCCCGAACCTCCAGCACTGGTCTCAGGATCCTTAGCGGTCGAGGCTACCCGAGGAGAATCGGTCAAGCCTTCAACATCATCCTGGTCCTGATCCAGTGAAGGAGCCGCACCTGCACTCTTTTGAACGGCACCCTCCCCTTCGCCATCCGAGGATGAGTCCACATAAGCGACCACTCGGGGGATTTTTGGCGTTGGGCGGCCGGGGGAAAATGAAGCCTTCCTCTTCCCAGGCTGTCGCCCACGATAACTTGAGTCGACCGCCTGGTTTTCAGAAGTCTTACCCGCCTGCCCCACCTCGATACCACTACCTCCAGGGATAAGGGCGGGATCGGCCGGAGCAGGGGTCTCTGGAACAGCGGCTGCTAGCTCGGCAGAAGTCGGGACCTCCGGAATGGCTGCACCCGAATGCCCCTCGGCTGCCTCATCACCTCGAGAATTATCACTTGGCGCATGTGCAGTAGAATGGGGAAAACGAGATCCGCCGCGGAAGCAAGCCCGTTCAGACTCGGAGGAGTACCCCACCTTCTCTTTCCCTTTTGAAGTAGTAGGACCCCTTTGGTTACCCTGATCAGCGTTGGTCCTACTTACTCCTAAGAGTCCCGAGTCTCCCATGGTTTCAGTCGAACGCGGGATCGGGTCACGACCATGGGTTTCCTCGGGCACATATGCGGGCACCCTCTCTTCCTCGTCTGCGTCAGGAAAAACCTTGTGAGGGCTCCCGTCAGTGTTGTCCTCGGGAGGGGCTATTCCAGAATCTCGCTGCCGAAGGGCCTCCTTCCGGCTAGCCTCCACGATGCCCTTCATCCGACGTGCCAGAGCATCGCAGACCACGTCCACGTCATACACTTCAAAAAGAAAAGGGAGCCCGAGTCAATAAAATAACACAAAGACAAATGACAAAATAAAAGGCAGAATAAAAGCTACAACACAACTTACAGCGTCTGCGGCGAGCGGAAATTTGAGGGAAGAGGCGAGCTGAAATCATCTTCCCCTCATTATAGAGATAGGGTTTACCCCTTTTCTCCAAGGGGCGGACGGCAGCCCGAGCCAAGGTCTTCAGCTCTTCATCGGTGAAGGAGGAAGTTACATGGTTCCATTGGGGCGAGCAAAAATACCGAGGAACTCTGCAGGTCATTTGGGAGCCATCCAGATCAAAACTAATTGATTGGCCCCATTGTCCACCCACAAAGAACCAGCTGTTCTTCCAAAATTTGTTTGAGGTGGGGAAGCCCCAAACAAATCCTTTCATTTTCTCCTCTGTGGTCGGCTCGATCTCGCCCCTGACCGCAACGTCCTTGGGGATCCAGAACTCAGGCTGAGTCGACTGAAGAAAATAGACACCAGACTTCCCCACGGGTCTCAAGGAGTAGAAGTGTCGGATTTCGCGAGGAGTGGGAGGTGGCCGTTTCATCCTGTGCCACATGTGCCACATGCACATCAAAATACGGTAGCTGTTCGGAGTCAGCTGAGCCGGAGCAATTCGGGCCTCAGCCAAAAACCAAGTAATGAATGGCTGGAGAGGAAGAGTGACGCCGCAGGCGAGCATGGCCCCATAAACCGCCACGTGGCCAGGAGGAGGGTTCCAGGCAGCCCGACCTTCAGCGGGGATTAGCGAAATCACGTCGCCATCCAGATCGAACCGCCGCATATATTTGCCTACCTCCTCAGGGCCGACCACATTCGGCTCTACATCATAAGCGCATATGCGCTCGGGAGAGAAGGGAATACGAGCAGCCCTATGCTCCTCTTCAATATCGTTCTCGATAACCCTCTGGGTTCCGACTCGGCTCTCCAGCGAGTGGGAATCTTTGTAAACTTTGCGAGCGCTCATCTTTTTTCCTGGTCGCTTCCAAGACCGAATGTCAGCTGTAGAAGAAGAAGAATCCGACCAATCTGCAGGCTGATACTCGGGAGGTGACGAATCCGAGGAAATGGAATGAACTTCAGGAGGAAATGGAGCCTCTGAAGGAGCAAAATTTTCACGGGAAATTGCAGAAACATCAGCATCAATGAAATGCGGTTGATCAAAAAGAGGTGGTTTCAATAAATTGTGGACTACAGATGCAGTGTGTGCATCGTGTTGCTCAATAGCAATCATGCCAACAGTGTAAAGACGATACCTAGTTGCAGAATCCATGAGAACTAACCTTGATGAATTTAAAGCAGAACCCAGAAAAAGCTGGAGATGTAGTTGAAGCAGGTGAAGATCAGGTTGCTGCAGATGAACCCAGTAAAATAGGAAATGCAAGCAAGTTCTTCAGAGAATACACAAAAATTGCGGAAAGCAGAGTAAAAAGAAGAAACGCAACCACTGCCAGCTTATATAGGCAGCACATCGATTTCAAAAAACACGAAACCCTAGAAGAAACACAAAGGAGCGGGAAAACAGAGGGGCGTGGGCAATGACGTAATCCACACGTGAGCGAGCAGAAAGGTCATGTCCCATAAATGCGTTGCACCACCGCATTACCACAGCCAAATAGAAAGGGACAAGTGGCGATCGTAGAAAGCCTTGAGCCGCCAGTGAGCAGAAGCGCCACCATCAAAAGATCTCTGAAATGATTGATAAATCGAATGCGTGCGGTCGTAATTAAAACACGTCATTTAAGAGCTTTGAAGCAAACAATGATACATTAATGCAGAAAAAAGACAAACGAAGACTAGCTGCAAATAAACATGAGGTTAAATATCTGACCCGAGTGGAGCTGACTCAGCATGATCGGCACAAATATTTAAGGGGGTATTGTTATAGGAAAAAATAGCCGTGGTAGACACGTCATCACAACATAAAGCCACGTAAGCAAGTTCAAAAGAAAGCCAACTAACGGAGCAAGAATTCCCCCATGAAAACCTGCTCGGAAAAAGTGGAAGTTTCCCGACCACCAACAAAGGCGAGTTACTCGGGCAAGGACACGGCGTAGTCGGGAATCGATGAAAACAGATAGTCACCAGCGCCCATGTTCCAAACTTTGGGTGCAAATCAGCAACAAGCAACTCCATGATAAGCGACAGTGGCTGCAGAGTTCAAATAAGGAAGCAAATATATTTTCCGTGAATGAAGGAGGAAGAATCAGAACCAGACTTGGATTCAACCAAATCAGGAAATATACAAAAGAAGGAGAGTCCGAATCTGTTAAGGATTATAACACACAATTAGGGCACCACATACCAAAACCCTAATTAAACATGTATAAATACCCCTTCTTTACGCAAAAAGAAGGGGGGACGAGAGAGAGAGAGCTAGAGAGAGAGAGATTGTAATATAGCATTCTTGTAACTCTTCTTCATAGTGGATTTGACTTCGTTGCTGAGGCAACAAACCGTGGATGTTTCTCCAACCCTTGGAGTTTTACCACGTAATTATTTGAGATTCCTAGTTTATTCTCTCTTATTTTCAATCATCCAAGTTCATAATTCATAACAATTCATAAGGTAAATCGTTGACTCGGTGACCATCAAAAATCACCGTTAACAAGTGGAATGAACTAAAATTAATAGATTGAACCTAAGTGAATCATTTGTTGATTGTGATTGGGTTATATCTATTGGAGCTTAAATTTAGATAGGCCCACCAAGATCCCCAATCTGCATGGACTTGTATGAATCACTTGATATATTCTACCGGACAATTTATGGGTTCATCTAGAATTGTATTTAATATATTAAGAATATAATTTTCCAACGACGTGTCTCTACCGAAACTTAGCAATCCTTCTTCTTGCAGGCCATATCCGTTTCCTTTAGTGAGCAGGTCAGGATTTTGTGGAAAGCGGCTATCCATGCTGTGATATGGGGGGTGTGGACTGCTCGTAATCAGTGGATCTTTGAAGGGAAGTCGGTGGACTTTAGATCCATCCTTTCTTTGGTCTGGTGTGCAGTTTCAGAGGCTAATCGCCTAGAGATTGGTTGTATGCGTAACTTTATGGATGACCTTTTGATTCTTCATCGATTTGGTCTTCAGGGTCACCCTTCTAAAGCCCCAGTAATCAAGAGTGTGGTTTGGTCGCCTCCGGCCCCCGGCTGGATCAAAGTGAATACTGATGGTGCTGCTATAGGCTCTCCGGGGGTTGGTGGTTGTGGTGGTATCTTTCGGAACTGTAGAGCTTTTGTGAAGGGTTGCTTTGCTATTCCTCTTAGTCAGGTTTTTGCTTTTGAGGCTGAGCTTCTGGCGGCCTCATTGGCCATTAATTTTGCTTGGAAGTATGGGTGGCAACGAATCTGGCTTGAGAGCGATTCTTCTTATGTGGTTCAGCTTCTTTCTTCTCGTTCTGAGTTGGTTCCTTGGAGGGTTCGTTAGGCGTGGCAGCGCTGCATCTTCCAAATCTCACATATGGATTTTCAGGTTTCACATATTTTTAGGGAGGGAAATCAAGTTGCAGATACGCTTTCTAAGCATGCTTTGGAGCTTCAGACAGATTCTTGGTGGTTCTCTGCCCCACCATTATGTTCTTCTTTAGTTGGCAATAACTGCATGGGCCGCGAGTCTTTTAGTTTTTCTTGATGTTTTCTTTTTCTTTTTGGTGTGGCCTACGTGCCTTTTTTTGTTTGGGGTTGTTTTCCCTGGCTCTTTGTGCTTTGTTGCTTTTTGTCACTTTTTACTTTCTTTTATCTCTTTTATATACGAATACTGTCTAGGAGTTTTTCAGCATATGATCGCTTGTGATGTTTTTTCCCCTTAGATAAGTTCATTTTTATTAAATTATTTAATGGGCTATTTAATTGTATTAATATATTAATGAAAGGCATGTGGGCTTGTTTCTTTTAGTAAGAATTGGTCTAGTTCACATGTGGGCTTTTTATTAAAGTCCAAATGGATGAAATAAAATTAGAAAACAATATTTGGCCCAAGTTATAGTCATGGGCGGCAATGCTATATTTATTAGCCCATTATATTGTTTTATTTTATTATTTAATTAAATGAAAATTAATTTATATGTTAATTAATTATTTAATTAAGAAACAAATCTTTTTCTGATTAGGAAATATGTTTCCTAGTAGTATACTACTATTAGTAGTATATTAAATATAAAAGACTTTATTTGTTTAGTCAAATTAGGAAGTCTTTTATATAGTCACAAATTCACTAAAGAGTTGGATTAGGTTTTGAATTCTAAGAAGTCTTTTGTGGAAACACAAATCCTATTTGGAAAACGACTTTAGTGACCACCTTGTTGAACAAGGCTAGAATTCGGCAACCCTAAATTTTTTAGGGCAAAAAATTCGGTCCCTATATAATACAAGGGATGAATTTCGGCCACTTCTAGTTTTTGCCTTTTGAGAATTAATTTTCTTTTGCTAGAGAGAAAAAATAAAATCCTACTCTAAGACTTGTGAGAGATTTCGGCCATGAGGAGTTGTGAGAGGAGAATTGTTCTTTTTTTGATAGTGCACTAGTGATCTTTACATCAAGAGATCTTGTGCACAATTTCGAATAAGGTTCACGTGAATTTCAATCTAACGATTGTGAATTCAAAAGTGACTGGGACATTCTTAGCAACCTTTTGGAGTTTGTTGTGACTAACAGAAATCAGAAAAGTTTTTGTTGTCCATTCTCAAGTACACAATTCAAAGAGAAGAGAGACCACGCTCCTAGGTGATTCATGTTCGTGATCAGGTTTGGAAGATCTTGTGGATTACCATCGACGCATAGTCAATCGGATCACGCGACAAAGGTATGATATCTTTTCATATATATGTTTAATTAATTAAAGGGTTAAGGTTCAAACTTGGAAATTTTTTTAAAATATACTAAACTCTTTTTTAGTCTCGCTTTCGCCGCGTGCAAACGTTTTTCCCTACAATTAAGGCGTCCAGACTTTCAATTTTACATGTGCATTCTACTCTCATTTTCATATTGAGTAGTTCCTTTTACTTTTTTTTTTCCTAGGCCAATTGTGCCTACTCTTGGTTCTCTTTTTCTTTAATTTGCCAATTCTTTTCTTTGCATACTTTTTCATTTCTTTTCTTTTCATTTTCTTTTCAAGCTTTCTTGCCTTGTAAGACTCTTTGCACACTACATGCCTAGGTACACACATTTACATTTTCAAGTACAAGATCTTACATTGATTTCCTAAGCCTTAGTAAATCATTAGGTCAAGGAAAGTCAATATTTTAAGGCTTATAAGGTTCATGTAGATGTGGTTCGTGAATGAAAAGCTTAAAACATGTTTGGCTTCAAAGGGGCTTAGGAGCACACACATTTAGATGGGTTGGAAGTATTTTAGGCCAATTAGTGGTTTTTTCACATGCATCGCCTAAAATCATTTTTAAAGGCTTGTCCACTAAGCAAAATAAATCATCCACAAGCAGTCTATAATATTCTATAGCAAACAATATTTTAGTGTAAATGAGACCAATACATGCTTGTATGAGTGTTTGAGAGTGAGTGTTTCAAGAGTGAAATTTTTGACAACTCGAAATATGCTTTTTAAAGGTCGTGTTTGTGATCCTCATGAGAATCTCCACTATTAATTCCTAGCCTTCGAACAAATTTGATAATTCACTCAACATTAAGAGAAAAAGATTAACACACTTTGTTCAATGACACCCTAAGTGGCATGATGTTAATCTAAACAAAACAATGGCAAAGATTCACAATTCCTCACTACATCATGTAAAGAACAATCTCAAGAAGCAAAGCATGCTCAAATATGGCAGTATCACAAAAATTTTGAAAAATTCGGCACACAATTTTAAAAACCAAGCAAAATGGTGTTGCGCAAATGTACCCCCAAACTTAAATTGGACATTGTCCTCAATGTTCATGGGAGGTAGAAAAATTTCAAAAGCACAACCCAACAAATTTCAGGCAAAAATTCAATCAACTAACATATTGCCCTCTTCATCCAAGTATGCACAATATCCATTCAATCAAGATTTATCAATAAAGCACAATTGTCCTAAATCCTCTACCAAAATCCAAACCACACTCTTATTCTATGCCAAAACGAAATAAAAGCAATAAAGAATAAAAACGAAAGATAAGAAAATGCTTAAACAAAAAATTTATGAAAATAAACTCTAACAATAAAAAGGAAGAACAATTGTTACCCGAGCAGATCGGTCAATTCCTCGTTCGAAATGGACTCCCAGATTGGGTCTCCTCCCCTATATGGTTTCAATCGGTGGCCATCCACCTTAAACCTTTCGGCCTTCTTCAAGCTTTCAATCTCAATGGCGCCATTAGAAAACACATCCACAACTCTATAAGGTCCCGCCCATCTTGACTTAAGCTTTCTCGGAAACAATTTCAAACGAGACTCAAATAGTAGGACGAACATTCCTAGATGGAAGTCTTTTCTTCTAAGCTTCTTGTCATGGTAGAACTTAGTCTTTTCCTTGTAAAACCGTGCGCTCTCATATGCCTCTAACCAAAACTCTTCTAGTTCACTAAGTTGGAGCTTCCTTTCCTCTCCGGCTTTGTCATGGTCTAGATTCAACTTTCAAATAGCCCATAAGGCATTGTATTCTAGTTCCACGGACAAATGGCAAGCCTTTCCAAATACTATCCGGAAGGGACTCATTCCTATTGGAGATTTGTAAGCCGTCATGTACGCCCACAATGCGTCACTTAGTTTGGCCGACCAATCCTTTCTACTCCCATTGACCGTTTTTTCCAAAATTTGTTTGATGTGTCAGTTACTCACCTCCACTTGTCCCGAAGTTTGAGGATGGTAAGGGGTTGCCACCTTATGTCTAACCCTATACTTCTTTAACTAGGTTCTAAAAACTCTATTAAAAAAGTGACTTCCACCATCGTTTATTATCGCCTTAGGAATCCCAAACATAGCAAAAATATTTTCCTTGACGAACCCAACAACCACATGACTATCGTTAGTCCTTGTAGGGATTGCTTCAACCCACTTAGACACATAGTCTACCGCCACCAAGATGAAATTATACCCCTGAGATGTGACGAATGGCCCAAAAAAATCTATCCCTCATACATCGAATAATTCAATAACATGCTCACTATTCAATGGCATCTCGTCCCTTTTTCCAATGTTCCCCGACCTTTGGCATCTATCACACTTCAAGCAAAACTCATAAGCATCTTTTGCCAAAGTTGTCCAATTGAACCTGCATTGGAGGATCTTTATCATTGTCTTCCTTCCACTATAATGCCCTCCACATTCGCATTCATGACATAATTTTAGTATCTCTCCTTGCTCATTTTCTGGGACGCATCTTCTAATAACTTGATCTGGACTATGCTTAAACAAGTACGGCTTGTTCCAAAAGTAGAATCGAGTACTAGCAATGAACCTTTTCTTCACTTATGGGTTCAATTCCGAAGGAATCACATTTGATGCTAAAAAATTCACTATGTCCGCATACCATGGGTCTTTATCTTGTACCACCCATAATTATTCATCGGGGAAACTTTCTCTTAATGGTATCACGCCTTCCTTTTCAAAGGTCCTTTGAGTCATTCCACTCAAATGATCCGTCACCACGTTCTCACACCCTTTCTTATCTCTAATTTTGAGGTCGAATTCTTGTAAATGGAGTATCCATCTAATCAACCTAGGCTTTGCATCCTTTTTATGTAATAGATACTAGATGGCAGCATGATCCGTGTATACCACAACTTTAGCACCCACCAGGTATTGCCTAAATTTTTCCAAATCAAATACTATAGCTAAAAGCTCCTTCTCCGTAGTTGAGTAGTTCATTTGAGCATCATTAAGAGTTCATGATGCGTAATAAATGACATGTGGGAGCTTCTCTACACACTGCCCTAAAGCTACTCCTATTGCATAGTCGGAAGCGTCGCACATAAGTTCAAAGGGGAGACTCCATTGTGGTGGCATGATGATAGGGGCCGTGGTTAGTGATTCCTTCAAAATCTTAAAAGCAATGATACACTTTTTATTGGACTTAAATTCCACTTCCTTTTGAAGAAGAGTGCACAATGGTCTTGAAATCTTCAAGAAATCCTTTATGAATTGCCTATAGAACCCCACATGACCAAGGAATGATCTAATATCTTTTATCGTCCTAAGAGGAGGCAAACACTTCATCACCTCTATTTTCACCTTATCAACCTCGATACCATTTTTTTGAAATCACATGGCCTAAAACTATGCCACTTTTTACCATAAAATGGTATTTTTCCCAATTAAGCACTAGACTTGTCTCTTCACATCTTTGTGTTAGGATTATGCTCAACAGCAAGAGTGTAATATTGTACTTGACAATCTTTTCATATTAATAAAGTGATTTCCGTTTTTAACAAAATCTTATAGCATTTATTATTATAATTGTAAAAGTAAATAATCATAAAGTCAAAAGACTATGAAAAAAGAAGAATTGTTCGTACATCTGGATATGTATGAGGTAGACACAATTCTTTAGTTAGTATTAAATAACATTCACAACTTAAGTTAGAGGTTGGGCACCTTTATCTTGTTAAAGTTGTAGAATTCTTTTACTAGCATTTGAGTGGGATCAAATGTGTTATGATGAGTCTAAAATCATCGAAGGGTTTTCGAGTAAAAGAATCTAGTGCACTGGGTGCATTGAACTGGATCACAAAGAAATACTTTTTCTAGAACTATCTATAAATAAAAGTCTTTTCATTATCAGGACAATAGGAGAGTCTATCTTAATCCTGAGATAAATGATGGACTTATGGTTACAAGTGTTATCATTTGAGCTATCAATGAGTACGATTATTTAGCATAGTCTATCCTCGATAGTTTGGTGGTATTCATTTGCTAATCAATAGAGGACTTCATTTATAGATATAGACATCGTGCCTCAATTTATTAAATGTGAGTAGAATATCATCATATGGATGCTTCGTGGTTTTGGATATTAAATCTTAACATTCGGTTTTCAATAGTGACTATTGAAAGATGACTTCTGGACAAGTCATAATATATATCTGTTAATCGCCAAAACTGGCGAAGGACCAAGGAAGAATTTTCCACCTAAACACAAGGATAATATAGGAGTACAGACACCATCCGGCTACCTCGACAAGTGGCGGACTCCGACTGATCCGAGTGCACACCTCCTCCGACGGGGTCCGACCCAGCCTTCCCCCAGCTACTTAAGGACCCTGCCAGCATCTTGATTCATAAGTAACATCCCCAGTCGAAGTACTCATTAGAGCCTACAGCGAGGTCAACCCCGTCATACCCTGGTCTCCAATAAACCTCGTAGCACCTCGACACGGAGTTCTACTGAGCATCCCGCTACAGTATGAACCCACAGCACCCCGACACGGAGATCCACTGAGCATCCCGCCACAGTATGAACCCTGCAGCACCCTGACTCGGAGTAATGCCAGCTAGACATCCCGCTATAATGCCAGCTAGACATCCCCCACTTCATCAACAGGATGCCTACTGGCTTACACTTTCTAATATAGCCACCCCGCTAAGCAGGAAGATACCAATCAGTAAAATTCTCATACCAGAAATTAGAAGCTCCATAAAGACTTATTAAAACGCCGTCATCCAGTCAAAACAGAGGAGGTGTACTCCTTCCCGCCAGAGAGTCCTATTTCAAGCATGTCAACTCAGTCAGAGTCCTTCTAGGAAGGAAAGATTTAATCAAGAGATTGACTCCTCCTAGGAAGGAAAGACCGGATTCTACACGTAAAGCTCCGAGATTATCTCCTACAGGGGGGGAAGTCCCGCAATTGCCAAACCCTAGACCGAAATTATAGGAGTGCATGGAAAGAAAACAGGACCTATATATACAGCAGCTAATTCATCGGAAAAGGGGATTGAAAAAAGATCAGACCAAAAAGATTATCGCCAGAAACCCTACGATCAAGTTCTACTTATCGACATGCACGAGTTCACCATCTCCATTATCCACTGAATCTCCATACCCTACTGTTAATCCTGAATACATAGTTCATATATTTGTAATGCAAAGTGACGATTAATAAAAGACTTATTCTTATTTATTTTCTGGTGTTCCACGTCTAACTTGCATTGCCTAGGACAGTCGGTATCGAACCACTTGATACCCCTCCGACTAGGGTCAACTTTGATCTTGGTCCTTGTAAAGTCATTATTCAGATTTTTACCCCTACTGACGATTTTCCGATAACACTTTTGGCACCGTATGTGGGAAGTTACTCCAACCATTGTTCGAAAACAGCCTATCTTTAACCAGTAGTATTCAGAATGAGACTCTGATCCTCCCAGGGTCATCCCGAGCCATCAGGTCTCCAGTCCCTTGCTTCCACTGAAAGAGCCCAGAGGCGGGGTAAGGGCACCAGGAATGAGAATCCTCCACCAGTGCCCCCACCAGTTGCAAGCCCTGTCCTTCAAGACCCCGCTAGGCATGAAGTCAATCGAGATGTCTTAGAACAGCACGCAGCAGCATACGTAGAAGCTATCCGACTCCGGATGATAGCCCAGGGGATCCCATTTGAAGCAGTCGGGATCCTAGGAGATGCTGGACCAAGAATCCGGGTACCAGTTTTCGACCAACTGGGTCCTCTTCTCCGAGTACGACAGGCGGATCTCAGACCCAGATTAGTGAAGTTCGCGATTGAGGTTCCTCTTAGGAAGGTTCAATCCCCATCAAAACCAAGGGCAAATGAGAGAGATCCACATCCCGATTCGGAAGGAATCGCCAAATCCCGAAGGAGCTCTAGGGAAAGGCATCAGAGAGCAAAGCGAAATGAGGTAGTAATTGATTCAGAATCTTCGGATGAAAAGGTTTCAGTAGCCCGATCTGGAACCAAGAAATCTCAGCGCCTGGAGGATCAGATGACAAGGATGGCGAAGGAGTTGGAGCAGTTAAAAAAGGGAAAGCATCAAGGGATCCAGAAGAACCCATTGGGCGAGATGAATGCACCTTTCTCCAAAAGAGTCAGAGAGGTGGGGTTACCCTCTCAAAATTCAGGATGCCTTCAGAGAAATACTCCGGAACAGAGGACCCCGTCAGCCACCTGGAAAGCTTTGTCCACCAGATAGAGGTTCAAAGTGTGACCAGGTTAGCCATGTGCAGGATGTTTCCTTCAACCTTGACTGATTGTACCAAGACATGGTTCAGAAAGTTACCACCAGGTAGCGTTGATTCTTTTTCTAAACTTACCAAAGCTTTCTGTGCACGGTTTCAGGGGATCAAGCCCTGTCCCAAGGATCATATCCTGCTGCAATAGTGGTTCAAAAGCAAGGTAAAACTCTGAAATCTTATGAAAGTTCACAAATTAACACAGGTGTGTTTACAATATATTAATCTAGAAGGGGGTGAATAGATTTTAACAATTTTACCCAATTTTCGCGATTAGTCAATATTACGAAAATACCCTAATCTAGTCAATAATAATAAGTGTAATATGGTGCGGAATTATAAATGACACTTGATATTTACGTGGAAACCCTCACGGGAAAAACCACGAGCTGTATAGTGCGCCACACTCAAACCTCGAATCCACTAAATGTGTTAAACAATTACAACCTACTCCCGGTATATAATCACACACCTACCTAATCCCGGTATAAGTGAACCTAGTCCAATTGCTTGTGTGACCACCTAATCCCGGTGTTCGACCTAATCCCGGTCTATCACACAAGACTTCAATTGCTTGCGATCTAAGCAACCTAATCCCGGAAGCTACACGCAAGACTTACTTCTCAATGAAGAGATTACAACCTATGTGAATATATATATAAATACTCAACAAATGCAATGAGAGCTAGGCAACTCTATATGATTATCTAGGATGATTAGATGGCAACAAATGCAATCCTAGATATCAATGGCTAAATGACATGTCATAAAGCTTAGCAAATCATAGATTAAAGAACCTAAATGTTGCTATCAAAATACAACACTCAATCATGTCAACACAACAATCTCTATTTTGTATCTAGAATATATTCTAAGAGCATACAAATAATATAAGAGATTTCTTTGATAAATAAAACACTAAACTTAGATGAGATTAGTGAAGAACATACCAAAGGATGTGTGTTGAGCAAAACCCATTCAACTAAGCAAACTAACTATGCTAGAAGATGCTTAGATGATCTTTGATGCACATGTATATGGTTTGAGTGTATAAAAATGAGTTCTTGATTTGATTTTCTCTCAAATATCTCTCTTTGAAGTTTATGGTTCTTTAGAGTCAGAGAACTTAGTTAGAGATAAGAGAAAGTGTTATATTTATAGACATCAAGAACAGGGCATGTGAAAAGACAAGTTTGCCCCTGAAAACGCACGATCGGCGGTTTCATTCGGTGGCCAGGCCGCCGATCATGACCGCAGAATTGTTCCCGAGAGAAGCAGGGGAGCATCGACAATTTCATTTGGCAGTTTCGTAACCGCAGAATCAGACCCGAGAATTTAAATGCATCAGGTCTAATCGGCAGTTTCGATTCGGCGGTCAGGCCGCCAATCGTAACCGCCGATTCACCAAAAATGGTGAAACCAAGGAGAAGCCAAGGGCATTCTCTGTGAGCGGTCTTCGGGCAAAACCAAGCACATTATCGTGCACGCACGGACGTTTCTGAACACATTCAGGAAATGAATTACAAGACACAAAAAACACACAACAAGATATACAATCAAAGTGCTAGTGTGAAATGTGACATGTGAAGAGAATGCACACATATGCAAGTATGCTAAGTGTGCGTGTACTTCTAAATCTCTTCAAAGAAAACTAAGCACTAGAGAATATACCTTTGGAGTGCTTGTCACCTTGAGGTCTTGAAAATGGCCTTTGAGCTTGATCTTCAAACATCTATTCTACCCTTACAATTCAAACCCCAATATGTAGTTTGTCCACGAAATAAGCCAATCAAAAATGGGAATCCTTACATCTTATGTGGAGAAATTCCATAAAGAGGTCGTCCAGATGGGTGTATTCAACGAGAAGGAAACTCTAGCCAACTTCCGGAGGAACTTATGGGCTGGCAGACTGTTACGTTCTTTCGCCAAGCATCCACCAGAAACGTACCAGGAAGCCTACAACCGAGCTCTGGAACAGGTGGACATTGAGGAATAGCTCCGGATTAAAATTGAGCACGATGAAGCCCGATTAGCACCACGCCACAAGAAGGAAGCTCCGAAGCCCGCACCAGCTAGGAAGTTCCAAAATCAACCTCCAAACCGGTCTACTTACAAGTCGCCTCCTATTCCTTTGTACCAAAAGAGGTATCCGGTTAGGAGATCACCTCCCAAAGAGATTCCCCTGAAGGAAGTATCCAGAGTAGCAAGAGAGGAAGAGGGGTATAATCACTACACCCCTCTCAATGCTTCACGAGAAACTATCTATCTCGCTATTCGGGATAAGGGTCTACTCAGAAAGTCAGGTCCCATGAAAATCCCGGTTGATAGGAGGAATCAATACAAATATTGCGACTTCCACGAGGATGTAGGGCACAACATCTCAGAGTGCTACAGCCTCCGCAATCAGATAGAAGGACTGGTAAGGGGAGGACTTTTAACTGAATTTTTATAGCAGGTATGGGACAGCATCAAAGAAGGGAAGCAGGTTCAAAGCGAGATGCAGGAGGTAGTTGAAAGAACAAGAGAGGGAGAAAAGGATCTGATGCAGCAGATCTAGGTGATCCACACTATCAGTGGAGGCCCCACCTTAGCTGGAACCTCCAATAATTCGAGAAAGAACCACGCAAGGAAGATTCCTAGGCTTAATGCTGACCATGAGATACTAAAGGTCAATGGTGGACCTCGTGATCTATCCCGCTCCACCAAGATCATCTTCACAATGGAGGATGTCTACAATACAGTTCAGCCACATGATGATCCCATGGTGATTACAGTACAGATCACCAACTACCTGGTACACCGCGTCCTGATTGATACAGGGAGCAGCGTGGATATTCTATTCAAGGGGGCTCATGACTCATGAGCAGCTCAATCTGAAAAACTCTTGCTACAACAGTTGCACCTCCCTTTTGTATGGGTTCACAAAGGACTCTGTAATGCCAATGGGGACAAAGATTCTACCAGTAATAATCAGAGAGGCACCTCTTTAGCAGAACATAATGATGAAATTCATTGTAGTAGACACCTCGTCTGCATACAATGCTATCTTAGGAAGACCCTTCCTGTCAGAGATTAGAGGAGTGTTGTCCATCTATCACAATGTGTTGAAGTTTCCAGTGAGATCAGGAGTAGGAGAAGTAAGGGGGGACCAGCAGGCAGCCCGCAATTGTTATGCGGTAT
The DNA here is from genome assembly GCA_954870605.1 of Acer campestre. Classification (NCBI taxonomy): domain Eukaryota; kingdom Viridiplantae; phylum Streptophyta; class Magnoliopsida; order Sapindales; family Sapindaceae; genus Acer; species Acer campestre. The sequence continues at coordinate 28,113,877 of OX940800.1, read as the reverse complement.
CTATAAACCCCGCGGCATTAGCCAAACAGTGCGCACATGTGACCGGTGACCCTAACCAGGGAGCGTCAGAGCGGGATCAGTATGTCTTGGAAGAAGGGGAGGTACCAGACATAATCGTGGAGGAGCTAGAAGAAGAAGAACGTGGTTGGACCGGTGGGCTCCTCGTAGATCAGTTGTAGGAGATCCTGATCAAGGGCAAAGATTCGACAAAGACAGTAAAATTGGGAGGAGGTCTGGTGATCGGTCATTTATTATATATATTTTTGATCCCCATTCCTCCAATCAATTGCTTGCTACTTGAGCCTTTTAGCTCTTTAATGGGTGTGTTTGAGTGTTTTCAGGTTATTGGACCAGATTGATATATTTGAAGAAATTCAGATAAAAAGTGCTATTTTGAAGTAGTCAAGGGTCTTTTCTAAAGTTGAGCAAAATCGCTCTCACACCGCTGCTATTTTCAGAGAGAGGCGTCGCAGCGTTTATCGGACAGAGGAGATCGCTGTGCAAAGTGCCCCCTGACCGCTGCCAAAGTGGCAGCGTTTTCGATTTGTGCAAAACCGCTGCCACACCGCTGCCAAAGTGGCAGCCGTCAGGCAGCGGTCTGGCCAAAGACTTTGTTTTTAATCAGGTTTCTCCACCGAAGCCCGAGCAGATATAAATAGAGGGGTTTTTCTCTTCAAAGGGGTTCGTCTGGAGACAGCTCGTCAGCCATAAGTCATAGCCTAAATCACTCAACAAACTTTCTTTCATCTTACATATAGAAGATTTGACGACGAAGGAGAAGATTTTCAGCATCAGAGATTGGAAGATTGCCTACAATTTCCATGGGTTCTATCAACTACTTCTCTCTTCTTTTTATTTCAACTATGTGTAACTAAATCCATACTAGGGATTCAATGTGAACCCCTATGAATACTCTTTGTTAGAATTGACTATGTTTTAGTAATTCAAGTTTCGTTTCATTCAATTTGGGATTTCTTCTTGTCTATGCATGGTTAGTGCTAGTCTTGAATCTAGGGTTTATATGTTAAGGTTGAGAGATGTGTGGGTTTCACCAGTCTTAACCAATAATCAATTGAATGAATGAATTTATCGTAGCAGGTTATTGCATGTTATCTTTGGTTCTCTTGTTCTTGTGCTTAATGGGTTCTCAATCATAGTTTTTATGCAGGGTTTGCTAATGACTGTGATTGAGAATACTTGATTGTGTGCTTTGTGGGTTGTAGGTTATAGTTGATATGCAGGGTTTGCTATTTACTCAACTGAGAAACGCTTGGTGTATGATTGATGTATTTTCTGTTATAGTTTATATGCAGGGTTTGCTATTGATTGTAGCAGAAGTACTTAATTTATCCCAGGACCACATAGCACTAATTATACATAATTTAAGAACGAACCCTTAACTTCATTAACATTCTTTGTAAAAGTCAATTCGAAGCATTGAGTAAACGTAGTTGGGAATCATTGATGACCTAGTCCTCTCACCTCTAGATCACATTCACATATTCTTGTTAACTGCTTTCTTAGTTTAATATAGTTTTTTAATCTCAAATCAATCTGAAATCTCTTGGTTACTGTTAATTGCTTAGCTTTAATTAGAATTGGTTTTAGTCGATAGATCACTTTTCCTCGTGGGAGCGATCCCTACTTGTTGCTGTACTTATCTCAAGATTCGTGCTCTTGCGAGTTAGGTTTTTATAACACGATTTTACACATCAAGTTTTTGGCGCCGTTGCCAGGGAATAGTGAATTTATTGGTTATTTCTAGTTTTAGTTTTAGTTAATAGATTTATTAGTTCAGGTAGTCGAGTCATTAATTTTTAGCTTTTTAGATTTTTCTTTTTATTTATTTATTCTTTCTCCTTTTCTTTTCAGAGTTTACTAGTGATTTGTTTGTCTCATTGCAGGTTTTGACAACAGATGCAAGGTAGAAGATCTCAACAGGGAGAATTATTACCTTTGAACGATAACATAGATCGTATCAGAAATTTAGCAATGGAAGACGAGCAAAATCAAGGACAGAATCAAGAAAGGGTGCACCAGGCTCCTAATATTGTTCCTAATCCAGTATTTGAGCCAGAACCCATCAGAACTATGAAGTATTACAGTAGACCAGTTGTGAGCAATGATCCTTTGTGCATTGTGCTAGAACCTACAGCAAGGAATTATGAGCTGAAGAGTAGCCATTACAATCAGCTGCCCAGTTTCCATGGATTACCAGATGAAGATATACTCTTGTTCTTCAGAGAGTTTTATGGAGCAATACAATCCCTACCTAACTACAGGATAACTGAAAATCAGCTGCGTATGAGATGCATTCCGCATGCATTGAAAGGAGAGGCAAAAGCTTGGCTGTTAACTTTGCCTCCTGCATCTTTGAGAACATGGGATGAAGTGCGAGAAAAGCTTACTGATCAGTATTATGCACCTCAGAAAACCAGTGAAATCCGAGCCAAAATTTCTAGTTTCATTCAGCAAGACAACGAGACTTTTTATGAGGCATGGGAGCGTTTCAAGAAATATACCAGGGACTGTCCTCAGCATGGGTTTCTGACTAATCAGTTGTGTCAATGGTTTTATGATGGTCTGACTGAAGTTTCATGACTTCTAGTGAACAATGCCTGTGGTGGATCTATGTATGACAAGCAGCCTGACGAGGTGTACGAGATCTTTGAGAAGTTGGCCCAGAATTCTCGTCATAAGAACTCCAGAAGAAAGAAGGGAATCTACACCGTGGATGCTAGCACAGAGAGTTCCATTCAAATGACATAGATAATGAAGAAGATAGATTCTTTTGCTACTGAAATTGGTCAACTGAAACAAAAGGTGTTTATGGGAGAGCACCAGGCAGCAGGTCCTGGACCTGAAGAAGAAGAAGTTAATACCATGAATAACTTCAACCTCAGACCTAGGAATGATCCATATTCCAACACCAACAATCCAGGGTGGAGGAATCATCCTAATTTTTCATGGTCGAACAATCAGAACACCGGTAACCAATGGGGAAACAACAGTAATCAGAGACAGATTAACACCAGTGCTCAGCAAAACTTCGAATCTCCACCAAAGAAACCTTCAATGGAAGAATTAATGGAGCAACTGCAGCAGCAAATCAAGCAGCAATCACAAGACATGCAGCAGCATATGCAGTAGCACATGCAGCAGCAATCACAGCAAATCCAGCAATTAGAGCAGCGTATAACACAAACTGAACAAAGGAATGAGGTACAATTTCAGAATATTCATGCTTCAATAAAGAAGACAGAGATTCAAGTTGGGCAACTAGCTGAGGCTCAACAAAGAATGGAACAAGGAAAATTTCCAAGTTACACTGAGCAAGCTAAAGCTATAACAATTCTCCGAAATGGTAAGGTGCTAACTAATAATCAACCTGCTGAACTTTCTGATGAATCTATTACTGTTTCAGATTCTTCAAAAGAAAAGCTCAAACACCAGGAGGATGAGATAGTGGTGGAAAAATCCAAGGATTCACCACCCCTACACAAGTCAGCAATTCCTTTTGTGCCACCCATTCCATTCCCAAGGAGACTGCAAAAGAGCAAGTTGGAAAAGTCTTACAAAGACATATATGACATCCTTTCAAAAGTCAATGTCAACTTGCCCCTGTTGGAGATGATTCAGAAGATGCCTGCATATGCTAAGTTTTTCAAAAGTCTTCATTCCAACAGACAGAGGTTTGGTCCAAACCATAAGGAATACATAACAGGAAATGCGAGTGCAGTTCTACAGAAGGAACTTCTACCAAAGCTTAAGGATCCGGGCAGTTTTTGCATCAACATAACAATTGGGGGTACTAAGCTAGAGAAGGCGATGTTAGACTTAGGAGCTAGCATAAATCTGATGCCCTTCTCCGTTTACAAGAAAATTGGGTTGAATGAGCTTAAACCGACTACAATGTCACTTTTGTTAGCAGATGGATCAGCTCGGTATCCGAGAGGAATTGTGGAACATGTGTTGGTACAAGTGGATAAGCTCGTCATTCCGGCAGATTTCGTAGTTCTTGACATGGATGATGTGAGTAGGGAGACAAACATGAGACTTATCCTTTTAGGTAGACCATTCATGAAGATAGCAAGAACAATCATTGATGTACATGAAGGAAAACTTTCTATGACTGTCTTGGATGAAAAGGTAGAATTCAAGGTCTTCAAGTCTGACTTGCAGGACATCAACTCAATCGATTGTTTTGCTGTGGATACACTATAGTCAGAAGACCGACGAAAGGATGTGAGTGAGTTTTTTCTATCACTACTTAAGGACAAAAAAGAAAAAGGTGTTCTTATAAGGGAGACTTGTGAAGCACAATCATTATCAGAAATCAGTAAACTGAAGAGTGACAAAGCCAATTTGATGATGGAAGTGGAGGCCCTTAGGAAAGAAAGGGATGAAGCAATCAAGAAGGCAGAAGAGCTTGCAAGGTTGGTAGAAGAACATGAGGAAGATTTTGCCCACAAGACAAGGAAAATCCAAAGGCAAGCAGAGTTGAAAGACCAGACAATAGATGCTATGAAGGAGGAATCATGTAAAAATGAGAATGCATTAAGAATAGCAAGGGTGAAGGAACGTGATTACTTAGTGGAACTTAAAAAGGCAGAAAACACTATCAAGTTCCTGACCGAGGAGCAAGGCGTTAAAAGAGAGTCCTTAGAGCTTAACATCGTCAATGGAGTTTCAAGCTATTCCAAAGCAAAGGTTAGTAAAATCACATGTGGTCATTCGTTTTTTCCTTACAATTGTTATTTTTGCCATACTAGGGGTCATAAAAAGGCCCAATGTGTGGAGTTTATTAAAAGTTGCAAAAAGAAGCAAAGAAAGCCAAGGAGAATTCGACAAGTTTGGGTCCGCAAGGACAGATTGGACCCAGTGAGAGAAACCAGCATTGATGGAAGGAAAGTCCTTGACATAAAAAAGTGTTCTGAACTCTTCGACACAAATGGTGGTAGTACGAGCGAAGGGGTTGGTCAGTTGGTAGTCATTGCGCCTCAATGAGCCGTAAGGCTCTTATGCGTCTTGCCCAGACGTAAAATAAAGCGCTCGGTGGGAGGCAACCCACCCAGGTATCTTTTATATTTTCTAAAAAATAAAAAATAAATAAATAAAAAATAAAAAATTTGGCACCTGATGCACTCCGCTGTTCATGTCAAAGCGGTGTGGCAGCGTTTTGGGAAGCGGTCCTCTCTGCCCCAAAACAGCTGCCTGACTGCTTCTATTTTTGGTTTGGGTATCAAAGCGGTATGGCAGCGGTCACACCTGACGTGAACCGCTGCCTGACCGCTGCCACACCGCTTCCAAAGTGGCAGCGGTCCTTAGTCAAACGGGGCGTTTTGTGCCACTGTTCCCCTGACCAATAAGGGGTGACCGCTGCCTGACCGCTGCCAAAGTGGCAGCTGTACCGCAGCGGTTTTGGCCCCTTTTATAAGGTCGCTTCGTGCGACAGAAGGGCAGTTTTCTCTCTTTTATTTTCTCTCTTTTCTCTCTTCTTCCCTTCTCTTCTACCTCCATTCACGCTCCAGGCCAAGGTATGTTCAATAGCTCTGCTCAATTAGTTTAATTTTTACTTCATTCTTGTGCTATTATATGTTAATCTCTGCCAGTTCTTGCTCACCGATGAAATTCGGTCCCTAGTGCCCTGAGGATGATTTTTTTTTTTTTTTGCATGTCTACAATTCTTTTCTGATGAATGTGCTTAATTGAGAACTATAATTGTCAGATATTTAGGAGTATAAACTAGTTGGAAAGAATTTGGGTGACCTCTGGATGTCAACACGTCAGTTTAGCAATTGATAGGGATGTTTATATGCTTCACTGATAATCTTTGTTAAACTTTTCTGTGTGTTGGTTGTGTTAGTGAATAGGAAGTGGAGAATGTACAGGCCTTTTTGGCAATTGTGATATAGTAATTGCTTATTGGAGTGCTGCTGAATTTATGTTATACTGCTTGCCTCATTCTGGAAATTTATTTGCTTTGTGTGCTTCATTTTATCCAGGTATGGTGAGGACTATCTTCAGAGGAGGCCATGCTCCTGCAGACCCCGGTAGGAGGAGAGACAAACGGCCAGTTGAGCCGTCATATGTAGGCCATCCTGATTTCAGAGACAGAATGAAGAATGAGAGGAAATTCATTATGGAGAGGGGGATTGCACTAGAGGAGTTAGGCGAGACTCCTATCCCTGCCACCGTAGAGGCCAGAGGATGGACAGGATATGTTCGGCGACCCTGTAATGCCAACATCACCTTAGCCCGTGAGTTCTATGCCAACATGGTGGACACTCAGTTCTCCACACACGGGGTGGTGATTGTTCGGAGGGTGCCAGTGGTGATCACAGCAGAGTTGATCAACGAGTATTATGGACTGCCCCCTATAGAGGATGCTGATACCGCATGGCCGAACAAGTATGACCTTGGATGTGCGCTTCGCAGAGAGGGAGCCGCTGGGTGAATGGGCAGAGGTTACTGAGAGGTGACTTGCATTTGGACAGCGCTTTTTGGAACCTCTTCATTTCGGCTTCGCTGAAGCCGTCGAGCCACACAGGGGAGATCTTCAAGGAGGCCTCTTAGATTCTTTATGCCATCAGGACAGGGAGATACATTGATGTTGCCGGGTTCATTAAGAAGGAGATTCAAGGCTGTGGGCGACAGACGAGTACTAGTATTATTTTCCCTTGTCTTATTACTGCCATGTGTGCTGCAGCTGGTTTGGTGGTCGATGATGACTCTCGGGATGACACATCGGAGCCCGACACCTCACTTTGCCAGTTTACATGGAACACTCAGGCGAGTATCCGTGGCCTTCCTCAGATTGGAGAGCCCACTGTGCGGAAGAGGCGTCGGGGGGATGATATTCTGGAGGAGCCGGATCAGCAGGATGAGGACCAGCAGGTTCCACACCCAGCTCAGCAGGCATATGGAGATGCCGGAGCCGGGTCGTCACAGCAGAGGCTAGAGTGGGTCGAGTACATGCTTTCCACGATGCAGGACTATGTCCGTTCCGAGGTCGCCAGTTTGAGGAGCGACATGTACTCGCGCTTTGATGCCATGCAGATCTCGATCAATGAGATCCATTGGGCCACAGTTCGGCCCGCCCAGCCTTCTGACCCATCTCCCTCCCATGTTTCAGGTGATGCTGCTACATTTCCAGAGACTGCAGCCCCGTTCGGAGATTATTTTACTGCTCCTCCTGGAGGTGATTTCTTCGGGCCTGGCTCGAGCCAGCAGCGTGAGGACGACTCCTAGAGATACTGTAGACGGACCTGAGTCTACAGACTGATATGTTTCTTTTCACTTTTTCTTTTTCTTTTTTCTTTTTCTTTTCTTTTTCTTTTTCATATCACTTTTCAAATATTGTGTTTCTTAGTTTTTACTTTTGAGGATTATGTTTATTAAGTTTGGCTTTGTTTATTTTCTGCTCTTGTTGTGTTAAAGTCGCGCTGCCTTGTCTTTATCCATGTTGTCATGTTTTCATTTTCATACATTGAGGACAATGTTGGATTTAGGTTTGGGGGTGTGACTCTTTTTGTTTTGTTTTAGAGTCTGTCATTCTAGTGTCTTTCAAGACAAGGTACTTTGAAGTGTGCCCTAGAGATAATATGCTTTTCTCAATAAGTTTACACTAACATTTGGCCATTTAGAGTACTATATTGCAGTTTTCAAAACATATGACATACTCTGATATGATAGTGGATAGGATGCTGAATTGAATTGCCATGATTAATAGTGGAGACTACCCTTGTGAGTTCACTAAACCAAAAAGCGTACATATATGACACAATATGAGAGTTCTGTTGATTCTACTCGTTAAACACTTACTAGGTTCGTAGCATTAGATTCGATCTCTATAGGTAGTACATTGAGCATTATAGAACAATCATCATAAAAGATTTCACATGTTATATTTTGATCTCGAGTAAGACGAACCAGTGGAAGTGATAATAGACTATGTGTGCTTTAGCTACTTAAAAGGCCTGAAATATTTCCTACCTTATGTGTGTGCTCCATAGCCCTGTTTGAATCCAAACACTATAGCCTTGTTTTTCTTTCTTCACCACATCAACCGTAACCCAATGAGCCGATATCTTAAGCCTGACCCTATAGCTTGGGATCATATTTTGAGAAAGTGAAGAAAATGTGCTATTTCTGCACGTAACTGTGTGCAGATTTCAATGCTAAAGTCCGAGAAGAAGAAGAGCTGCATTTAATCCAAAGAGTTCAAAGCCAAAGTCAGTGTATTCAAAAAAAATAAAAATAAATAAATAAATAAATAAATAAATAAATAAAAATAAAAAATAAAAATGCGCAATCTAGTCAAAAAGATTGCAAGCATTCAAAAAAAAAAAAAAACAAAACAAAAAAAAAAAAAAAAAAAAAAAACGTTAATGGGTGCAATAAAGTCAATTTGTATTGCAAAGCTTGTATTTACTCAAAAGGAGTTTGACAAAGAGAGGAAGGTGAATTCTGAAGAATTAAACAACATCAAGTGGTGTCATTCCACTTGTAAAGGAGACCAAGACATCTGTGTGAAGCCGAGAAGGTAATGGAAGACTCTCATGATATGATCCTAGGTTGTTGAATTCCGATTTCCCGTTCTTTCTTGAGCCCTCACCCAATGGCCCCATTACAACCTAAATGGAAGTCTTTTTGATCTGCTGGTTATCCTTATTATGAAAGTAGAGATAGAGCATGTGTTTATCTTGTTCATAATGTTTGATTCATTTCATGAGATCTTTTGCATACAAATCAAGCGTTCTTTTATTGATATATTCATATGCGATAATTCTTGATATTTCTTGTGCATAATTCCAGTCGCATATGCTTGATGAGAGATTGTGCCTAAGATCTGTGTGAATTATGAGCGACATCACGTGAGAAGTAGAGTCGAGGCAAATTATATCTATGGCATTTGATGATGTGTCCTCTAAGCTAAAATGTTTGAGTTTGGGCTTTTCTAATTAAAGTATGCAATGTTTTCAGATTTATGGCTAGGTATTAGTCTTTACTTATTGGTTTTTGCATGTTGTCTCAACTTGGGCACATTTTGTGGTATTTTGGATGATAGGATGTCGCTGGATATGTTTGTGGGTGTCATAGCTGTAAACCCTCAGGAGACAAAACTCCTCCTCTAGGGACACCTAGAGGTTTAAAGGCTTGTAGCATTCGCTCAATGTTATCGTGTTCCCTACGAAAGTGGCTTAGTTTGATTTTGTTTTTCTTAGGTTTAGTTTTTAGGTTTTTGTTTTATGTTTTGCTCGAGGGCTAGCAAAAGATAGGTTTGGGGGTATTTGATCGGTCATTTATTATATATATTTTTGATCCCCATTCCCCCAATCAATTGCTTGCTACTTGAGCCTTTTAGCGCTTTAATGGGTGTGTTTGAGTGTTTTCAGGTTATTGGACCAGATTGATATATTTGAAGAAATTCAGATAAAAAGTGCTATTTTGAAGTAGTCAAGGGTCTTTTCTAAAGTTGAGCAAAATCGCTCTCACACCGCTGCTATTTTCAGAGAGAGGCGTCGCAGCGTTTATCGGACAGAGGAGATCGCTGTGCAAAGCGCCCCCTGACCGCTACCAAAGTGGCAGCGTTTTCGATTTGTGCAAAACCGCTGCCACACCGCTGCCAAAGTGGCAGCGGTCTGGCCAAAGACTTTGTTTTTAATCAGGTTTCTCCACCGAAGCCCGAGCAGATATAAATAGAGGGGTTTTTCTCTTCAAAGGGGTTCGTCTGGAGACAGCTCGTCAGCCATAAGTCATAGCCTAAATCACTCAACAAACTTTCTTTCATCTTACATATAGAAGATTTGACGACGAAGGAGAAGATTTTCAGCATCAGAGATTGGAAGATTGCCTACAATTTCCATGGGTTCTATCAACTACTTCTCTCTTCTTTTTATTTCAACTATGTGTAACTAAATCCATACTAGGGATTCAATGTGAACCTCTATGAATACTCTTTGTTAGAATTGACTATGTTTTAGTAATTCAAGTTTCGTTTCATTCAATTTGGGATTTCTTCTTGTCTATGCATGGTTAGTGCTAGTCTTGAATCTAGGGTTTATATGTTAAGGTTGAGAGATGTGTGGGTTTCACCAGTCTTAACCAATAATCAATTGAATGAATGAATTTATCGTAGCAGGTTATTGCACGTTATCTTTGGTTCTCTTGTTCTTGTGCTTAATGGGTTCTCAATCATAGTTTTTATGCAGGGTTTGCTAATGACTGTGATTGAGAATACTTGATTGCGTGCTTTGTGGGTTGTAGGTTATAGTTGATATGCAGGGTTTGCTATTTACTCAACTGAGAAACGCTTGGTGTATGATTGATGTATTTTCTGTTATAGTTTATATGCAGGGTTTGCTATTGATTGTAGCAGAAGTACTTAATTTATCCCAGGACCACATAGCACTAATTATACATAATTTAAGAACGAACCCTTAACTTCATTAACATTCTTTGTAAAAGTCAATTCGAAGCATTGAGTAAACGTAGTTGGGAATCATTGATGACCTAGTCCTCTCACCTCTTGATCACATTCACATATTCTTGTTAACTGCTTTCTTAGTTTAATATAGTTTTTTAATCTCAAATCAATCAAATCAATCTGAAATCTCTTGGTTACTGTTAATTGCTTAGCTTTAATTAGAATTGGTTTTAGTCGATAGATCACTTTTCCTCGTGGGAACGATCCCTACTTGTCGCTGTACTTATCTCACGATTCGTGCACTTGCGAGTTAGGTTTTTATAACACGATTTTACACATCATCTGGACCCCGAAATCAAGAAGGACCTGATAGAACTCCTTAGAGAGTACAACGACATCTTCGCTTGGAGCCATGAGGAGATGCCTAGAATTCCTCTTAGCCTGGCTACCTATAGGTTGGTAGTGGATGCAACCTTCAAACCAGTTAAGCAGAAAAGAAGACACTTCAATGCCGAACGGAACGTTGCAGTCCAAGAAGAGGTTGACAAGCTCCTGAAGGCCGGATTCATCAGGGAATCCTGGTACCCCGAGTGGATCGCCAATGTAGTTATGGTAACCAAGTCTAACGGGAAGTGGCGAATGTGTGTAGATTACACTGATCTCAACCGAGCTTGTCCCAAGGATAGCTTCCCCTTGCCTAAAATAGACCATCTCATTGACTCCATAGCAGGGAACAAGCTCCTAAGCTTCATGGATGCTTTCTCGGGGTACAATCAAATTATGATGCATCCTTCTGATCAGGACAAGACTAGCTTCATCACCGGACAAGGCCTCTACTGCTATAAGGTAATGCCATTCGGACTCAATAATGTAGGTGCCACCTACCAGCGTATGGTGAACAAATTGTTCAAGGAGCAGATAGGAAGATCCATGGAGGTTTACATAGATGACATGATCACGAAATCTCCAGAAGCTGGCCAACATACAAGGGACTTAAGCCAGACTTTCCAAGTAATAAGGCAGAACCAGATGCGGTTGAACCCCACTAAGTGTGCATTTGGGGTAGCAGCAGGCAAATTCTTGGGATTCATGGTGCACGAAAGGGGGATCGAGGCTAATCTTGAGATGATCAAAGCTATCCTAGACCTCGAGTCCCCTACGACCCTCAAGCAGGCACAAGGATTAACCAGACGAATTGCAGACCTGAACCGGTTCATATCTCGCTCCACAAATAAATGTCTCCCTTTTTTCAAGATCATCAAGCAAGGAAAAAAGATGAAGTGGGACGAGAAAAGCGAGTAGGCTTTTCAAGCTTTAAAAGAATACTTGTCAAATCCACCACTGTTGGTAAAACCGACCCCGGGTGAAGAGCTCCTACTCTATCTAACAGTTTCTGAAGTTGCTACTAGTGGAGCCTTGGTAAAAGAATGTAGTGACGGGGTGCAAAGACCAATTCACTATATGAGTCAGGCTTTCACTAAGTCTGAGAAAAACTACACCCTCTTGGAGAAGCTCACCTACGCCCTAGTAACTACATCCCGAAAGCTCCGGTCTTATTTTCAAGCTCACACCATCGCTATTGTCACTGATCAACCATTGAGACAATTCCTCCAGAGGCCGGATGTATCGGGCAGATTAGTTCTATGGGCCCCAAAGCTCACCCAGTTCGATATCAGGTACAAAGCAAGGACTATGATCAAAGCCCAAGCCCTAGACGACTTCATAGTGGAATTCTACACAATTTCGAGTCCGGGTCAATCAGTAGACACCGATCCGGAACAAACCAACCCTGGATGGCCCGAAGACAGCAAGATCTGGGTCATTTACACGGATGGAGCTTCAAACCAATCAAGATGCGGAGCTGGGGTTGTCTTGATTGACCCCGAAGGAGTCGAGGTAAGTCATTGTTTCAGGTTTGAATTCAGAGCCACCAGAATACGAAGCTCTGTTAGCAGGAATGAGAGTAGCAGAGGCTCTAGGGGTTGAGTACCTTCTGAGCAAGAGTGACTCCCAATTAGTGGTCAATCAGGTGACAGGATTGTACCAAGCAAAAGGTGACAACATGGTGGCCTATCTGGCTAAAGTTGAGGAAGCTATGAAAAAGTTTAAGGGTATGAGGATAGAACAAGTACCCAGAGAGAGGAACCATCGCGCAGATGTTCTGGCCAAAATTTATACAGGAGAAGGATATGCTTTACCAAAAGGAGTACCCCTCCTGTTGGTTCCTTATTCCAGCATAGCTAAGGAGGCAGAGGTCCTTCCCGTGAGCCGTCCCCCATGTTGGATGGATCCAATGGCAGATTATCTCCAAAGTGACACTCTCCCAACAGATCCGGATCAAGCCCGATGGCTTAAGAGGATAGCTACTCGGTACTGCATGGTAGAGGGATACCTATACCGTAAGGGGAAATCTCTCCCTCTACTCAGATGTCTCCATCCTGATGATACGCGTTGGGCGCTCAACGAGGTACACTCAGGGGATTGTGGTGATCATGTGTCAGGTGAAACTCTAGCTTACCAGATAATCAGAATGGGTTACTACTGGCCAACTATACATCAGGATGCAAGGCAGTTTGCGCGATCCTGCGAAGCTTGTCAGAAAACAGCATGTAAGGATTCCCATTGTTGATTGGCTTATTTCGTAGACAAACCACATATTGGGGATGATTGTGTTGTGGGTAGCTTAGGTCATCTTGATGATTATCAAGGCAAGCTTCCAAGCATCCCGGTGACTTCAAGATCAAGAGCTTCTAAAGGTATATCACTTGACTTGATTCTTGAAGAGATTTAGTTGCACACACACACACACATTTCATGATCTTATGCTCTATATACTTTGTTGTGTGATTTGTGTTGTTGCATATTCGTTTTCATGCATGATCACCTTATCATTGTGTATTCATTCTTTGCCATGATTTTTGGCCTTGGATTTTGCATGAAGCCTTTTCTAGAGGTTAATTTTTACCTTAAACCGCTCCTGGACCGCTGTGATTTTCTTCCCAGCGCTAGGAAAGAATTTTTCGGACAGAGAAAACCGCTCTCGAACCGCTTCCGGACCGCTGCCATTTTTCCGCAGCGTTTTGGCTTGACAGGGAAAACAGCTGCCGGACAGCTGCCGGACCGCTGCCGGACAGCTGCCTGACCGCTGCTGGACAGCTGCCTGATTTCGCAAGTGTTTGGGCGAACAGCTGCCGGACAGCTGCCGGACAGCTGCGGCTTTGGCAGCGGTCGTGCGTGACTTTTCGTTTTCCAAAGGCCAAAACGACATCATTTCATCTAGGGGTCCTATTTAAGTATCATCTTCTTCCTTGCTCGTTGAAGAGAGCTCAAAATCAGACCTTATAGTGAGAAACTCAAACCCTAGAGAGAGAAAGCTTCAATCTTGCTTCTTTAACTCTCCAAACCCAAAACCCATGTGCATCTAACATGTTTCATGCATCAATCTTCCATGGGTCTTCTTCATTTATGACTTGGTAAGTAGAACAAACTCAACATCTTCATTTGTTATTCTATCTTAGTCAAGACATGTCTTTTATTGCTTAGTTTAGCAAATCTTCACTCTTATTGCATATTTAGTGAAGTTATGACATGATTGGGTTTTGTTTGTGGTAGCTTACATGATTAGGATGATTTTCCCTAAATAGCTAACCCTAGAACATTCTTGTACAATTGGTTGATGATTAGGTTGATAGATTAATGTTTATTTATCTAGTCAAGCTTAATTGAATGTTCTTGTGGATTTAATTGACAATTATGTTGTTAGAAATTCTCTACAACTAATTGAGTTCACATGTTTGGACATGTTGACATTGTTTGATAGCTAGGATTGTTTTGTGATTGATAACATCTAGCTAAGCTTTATGATATGTCATTTAGCTTTTGATATCTAGGATTGATTTCATTGATATATCATCATTCTAGGTAAGCATATAGAGTTGCCTTGCTCTTGTTGCATTTTGAGTATTTCATATATTCACTTAGGTTGTTTTCTCTTCATTGAGAACTAAGTCTTGTGTTGCTTCCGGGATTAGGTTGCATAAATCACAAGCATTGGGACTAGGTTCACTTATACCGGGAGTAGGTAGGTGTGTGATTACTTCCGGGATTAGGTTGTAATCGTTTTACACATTTAGTGGATTCGAGGTTCAAGTGTGGCTCACTTACATAGCCCGTGGTTTTTCCCGTGAGGGTTTCCACGTAAATATCAAGTGTCTTTTAATTTCCGCATCATATTACACTTGCTATTGTATATTGACTAGTAGAGGGTATTTTCGTAATCTTGACCATTAACGAAAATTTGGTAAAATTGGATAAAATCTATTCACCCCCCCTCTAGATTAATATTGAACACACCATAATTTGTTTCAATTGGTATCAGAGCGGGTTCCTAGATATACATAGGTGATCCTTGCTCATTTTGGTGTGTTTTGCATTTGTGTGATTTTTGTTCATTCATACATTTTGCATTCATTTCATTTCATTCATAAACACAATGAGTGGAAACGGTGGTAGCAACGAGGGGGCTTCTAGCACACGTCCTCCTCTTCTCACCGGATTGAATTACTCCTCATGGAAAGGGAAGATGGAATCTTACATATGTCAACTTCATGACCGAGCTTGGATGTCGGTTGAAGATGGATACGATCTTCCCATGATGACTCCTACGGGTGGAGGAGAAGATGTTTTGAAGCCCAAGGCACAATGGAGTGCTCAAGAATTTGAGGCATCAAAATGGAATAGGAAGGCTATGCATGCCATCCTATGTGCTATGGATGAGAATCAATACAAGTTGATTCAAAACACTAGGATTGCTAAGGAGGCATGGACAATCCTAGAAGTTGCACATGAGGGAACCGAAGTTGTGAAGGACTCCAAGCTTCAAGTTCTCCAAACTCAATTTGAGATGCTCAAGATGGAGGAGAATGAGTGCTTCAACGACTTCGAGATCAAGTTGATGGACATAGTCAACCAAAGTCATCAACTTGGTGATCCTTATTCGGATAGGAGGATCAAGCAAAAGATTATGAGATCCCTACCGGATAGGTTTGAGTCAAAGGTGACGGCTTTGGAAGAAAATAGTGGTTATAAGGATATGAAGCCGAGTGAAGTCATTGGAAGACTTCTAGCCTATGAGTCTAGGAAGGGTCCTAGCACTACTCCTCCTAAAAAGCAAAAGGGAATTGCTTTAAAAGCTTCTAAGGATGAAAAGGAGGTGAAGAATGACTCGGATGAAGACATGGCCTTGTTTGTGAAAAGATTCAACAAGGTTATGAAGTTTGGAAAGAAGGGATTTGGTTTTAGAGGCCAAGACAAGAAAAAGGTTCCCTTCGAGAAGTTTGATCCAAGGCAAGAGAGGACCGAAAGGAAATGGGTCCGTTGCTTTGAGTGTGGTGGGATTGGTCACTTTGCTCCCGAATGTGCTAATCACAAGGAAAAGAAGAAGGGAAAAGTGATGGCCGCCACTTGGAGTGGAAGTAGTGATGACTCAAATGAAGAAGATGATTCTTCGGATGATGAAGACATCATGGCTAACTTCCTAGCTTTTGCCTCTTCTCACAAGAGCAAAAGTGGTAGTGAAAAAGAGGAAGAGAGTCAAAGGGAAAGTGACTCTAGTGAAGATGACTCTGATGCTAACTCCACTAATGGATATGTGGAGAAAGAAGTGTTAGTTGAATATCTTAAGGAGTTTAGGAGCTTAGAGATGAAAACAACTAAGAAGATCAAGATGTTGAGAGAAGAAAATGTTGAGCTTTCATCTCACAATGATCTCTTAAGTGAAGAAGTGGAAAGACTTAAGAAGAGAGAAGATAAGCTAAAAGAGGAGTTAGCTTTATCTAGGAGGAATGAAGAAGGTTTGAAGAGGGAGCTTGTTGAAGCTAAGAAGTCACTTACTAGGATGGACTCTAGCACCAAAAAATTAGATCACATGCTTGGTGTTGGAAAGAGTCCATGTGACAAGAGAGGTCTTGGGTTTGAAGATTGTCAAGAGACCACCTCTTCTAAGAAGACCGTGTTTGTTAAGAGCTTGGGCAACATAGAAGCTTCTCCGGTGCACACTCCTAGGAAGAAAATAGATCTAGGACAAAGCTCAAAAATTGCACAAGTGAAGGTGGCACCAAGGAGACAACCTCAAGCCAACATTCCTCATCTATTGGCTCAAAAAGGGAAGAATCCAATCATGCAAGTCCAACATTGGAAGCAAGATAGATCGGTTCAACAAAGAAGATGGATTGAACCCACTCAACCACAAAGAAATGGGAGGACTCCTATGCAAGCTCAAAGACAAGGTATGATTCCTCAATTCATTCCCATTTGTCACTTTTGTGGTTTTAATGGTCACATTCGACCAAATTGCTTTCGTTATATAAAAATGTGTAGAACTCGAAGCATGATTGAAAAGAGAAAGAATAGAGCCAAGATGCATGTACCTAGGAATAATAAGACTAATTTGCATGATCCTAGGATTACTAGAGCCCATGTACCAAAGACCTTTAAGAAAGAAAATGTTGTTCTTAAATGGATTAGAAAGAATGAAAATGTTTGCCATGTTGCACAAATTGCCTTGAAGGCAAATTCTTCTAATCTTTGGTATCTTGATAGTGGGTGCTCTAGGCACATGACGGGAAACAAGAGTTTCTTCGAGACTCTTGTTATGGAGGAAGGAGGAAATGTCACCTTTGGTGATGGATCCAAAAGGAATGTCATAGGGAAAGGAACCATCTCCGTTCCCGGATTGCCCTCCTTATCCAATGCTTTACTTGTTAATGGCTTGAAAGCCAATTTGATTAGCATTTCTCATCTTAGTGATGAAGGATATTCCGTCTTGTTTAACAAAGAGAATTGCTCTATCCTAAAGCCCAATGGACAAACCTTATTGAAAGGTATGAGATCTAGCGACAATTGCTATTGTCTTGAAGCTAGAATAGTCTCAAACAATGTGTCCAAGGATGAGCAAATTGAGTTGTGGCATGAAAGACTTGGCCACATGAACTTTCGGGATCTACGGACCCTTGGAAAGTTTGAATGTGTGCGTGGCCTCCCTAAGCTTGGGAAGAAAGCCAATGGTATTTGTGGACCTTGTCAACAAGGAAAACAAACTAAAAGCATGCATAAAAAGGGCAAGTATCTCTCCACCAAGGAGCCTCTAGAGCTTCTCCATATGGATCTTATGGGTCTTATGCAAACCGAGAGCTTGGGTGGAAAGAGATACATTTTTGTTTGTGTAGATGATTTCTCTAGGTTCACATGGACATATTTTCTTAGAGAAAAATCCGAAACTTTTGATAAGTTTAAAATGCTTTGTACTAAACTTCAAAATGAAATGAATTCTAACATTAAAAGCATAAAACGGATTAGAAGTGACCATGGGAGGGAATTTGAGAATGCTTCTTTTGAAACCTATTGTGATAGTATAGGTATCTCCCATGAGTTTTCGGCTCCTAGGACACCTCAACAAAATGGAGTTGTTGAGAGGAAAAATAGGGTCCTTCAAGAGATGGCCCGTGTGATGTTGCTTAGCAACAATGTGCCTAGGAATCTATGGGCCGAAGCCATCAACACGGCTTGTTATATGGAAATAGAGTTTTTCTAAGGCCCGGTACTAGGAATACCTCCTATGAGTTATGGAAAGGCAAGAGGCCAAATGTTAGCTACTTCCACACATTTGGAAGCAAATGCTTCATTTTAAATGACCGAGATCAACTTGGCAAATTTGATGCCAAGAGTGATGAGGGTATATTTATTGGCTATGCCTTAAATAGTAGAGCCTATAGAGTTTTCAATAAGAAAACTCTAAGTGTCATGGAATCATCTAATGTTGTATTTGATGATGAAAGGCTCAAGTGTAGTAATCATGAGGAGGAGGTTATTCTTAGTGATGATTCTCCTTTGGAGAAGGTTGTTGTGACTCCTAATGTGGGGACATCCAATGTTGTTGAAAATGACACACAACCTATTGATAGAGTTCCTAACTTGGACTCTAATGAACCCGCTCCATGGGTTAGAAGACTCCATAACAAAGAGGATGTTATTGGAGATGTGAATGAGGGTGTTAGGACTAGAAAGCAAATAGCTAATCTTATTAGCTTCACATGCTACACCTCTCAAATAGAACCCAAAAAGATTGATGAAGCTCTAAATGATGAGTTTTGGGTTCTTGCCATGCAAGAAGAGCTAAACCAATTCGAAAGGAATGAGGTTTGGACTCTAGTTCCTAGGCCTAAGACCACTAATGTCATAGGCACAAAATGGATATATAGGAACAAATCCGATGAGGATGGCAACGTAGTGCGTAACAAGGCAAGACTTGTTGCACAAGGGTACTCTCAAATTGAGGGTATCGACTTTGAGGAGACTTTTGCTCCCGTTGCCCGCCTAGAGTCCATTAGGCTTCTCTTGTCCATCTCTTGTGTGCACAAGTTCAAATTGCACCAAATGGATGTTAAGAGTGCCTTCCTCAATGGCTTCTTGCAAGAGGAAGTGTTTGTTGAGCAACCCAAGGGGTTTGTGGATGCACACCACCCCAACCATGTCTATCGCCTCAAGAAGGCTCTTTATGGGTTGAAACAAGCACCGAGGGCTTGGTATGAGCACTTCACTCAATTTCTTGTCAACAATGACTACACAAGAGGTAGTGTTGACAAGACTCTATTCATCAAGAAAGACAATGATGAGCTTTTTATAGCTCAAATATATGTTGATGATATAGTGTTTGGATCCACCAACAACACCAAAGTCCAACAATTTGTTGATGTTATGTCTCATGAATTTGAGATGAGCCTTGTTGGTGAGCTTAGTTACTTCCTAGGTTTGCAAATTAGGCAATTAAGTGATGGAATCTTCATATCCCAAGCCAAATATGCCAAAAACCTAGTGAAGAAGTTTGGTCTTGAGAAAGCCAAACATTGTAACACACCCATGAGCACCACTTTGAAACTAAGCAAAGATGCTAGTGGTAAAAGTGTAGAACAAACACTTTATAGGGGTATGATAGGAAGCTTGCTTTATTTGACCGCAAGTAGGCCCGACATATCCTTTAGTGTGGGTGTGTGTGCAAGGTACCAATCCGATCCCAAGGAGTCCCATCTCTCTTGCGTCAAGAGAATCATTCGATTTGTGAATGGGACTTCTAACTATGGGATTTGGTACTCATTTGACACTAATGCTAGTCTTGTAGGCTTTAGTGACGCGGATTGGGCCGGAAATTGTGATGATAGGAAAAGCACATCGGGCGGTTGCTTTTTCCTTGGAAACAATCTTGTTTCTTGGTTTTGCAAGAAGCAAAACTCAATTTCCTTGTCCACGGCGGAGGCCAAGTACATTGCCGCGGGGAGTGGATGCACACAACTCCTATGGATGAAGCAAATGCTAGTTGACTACGGATTCAACCAAGGTACACTCACTCTCTTTTGTGATAACATGAGTGCTATTAATATTTCCAAGAATCCGGTTCAACATTCTAGAACTAAGCATATTGACATCCGTCATCATTTCATTAGAGAACTAGTTGAAAATAAATGCATTGTACTTGAGCATGTAGGTACAAATGATCAACTAGCCGACTTGTTTACAAAACCTCTAGATGCTACTCGATTTAAAACTCTTAGTAGATCTATTGGAATATGTCTTGTGGAGTGATGAGTTCTAGTTTTTGACCCCAATTAGGGGAGCTCAAGCAAAGAGAGCAAACTTGCATGAATTGTCATATGCAAAAAGTTAACTTCTTTTATGCTCTTTTATGATTGTTTGAGAATGCTTGGTGAATAACATTGATTAATGCTTTAATAATGTTTTTAATAACACCTTGCACGGTTGCCTAGCATGTACTGCATGATTTCTATTTTTGCTTGAGTGTGCTTATCCATTTGAGGAATGTTCTACTTGTTAGTACATGTGATTGACCTCAAATTATTCTCCATGTTCATGATTCTTTGATATGCATTCTTAAGCTCTCTCTTGAAAAAGGGCTACTGGCAATATGACGTGCAGCCGCCCAATGTAGGAAATGGCTACTCATTTGAAACCGAGTGAAAGCCTTCAAGAGAGTTACATTAGCATGATAAACAGAAATACATGCTTTCTAGGATAAAGGAGAAAAACAGAAAAGTTGAAATGTGTTTGATGATGTGTGTGATGCATTGCTTAATAAAGACCTCAAAATTGTTGATTGATGATGTGTCTTGCAATGTAGAAAAGATGATATATTTTTTGATGTGGTTAGTACACTCTGCACACAAATGCTTGGATATATATCTTCTTGTCATAACAACAGGGCTCTAATTGGTTTGACTTCATTTGGAAAACCTGTTGATTGTTGCTTTGATTGATTCTTATGCATGAGCTCAATAGTGCTTGTATTACATGCTAAGCAATTTTTACACACACACACTTTTCTGTGAATAAAATCTCCTTGAATCTCTCTCAATTCTTGAATTGCATAAAGTTCGTTTATATGATTATGCAAATGCCTTTTGTGCAAATAGCTCTCTTTGCTAAAGCAATCCTATAGGGGGAGCTCCTTTGCCTATCTCATGACAAAAAGGGGGAGAAGTCTTGAGAGATATAGGGGGAGCATTGTGTATGCTTTGGGGAGAAGTTTGAGAGAGAGTAACCTTTGAGGGGGAGCATTGCATACTCATACATTGCATGATATTGTGGTTAAAAGATTCATATGCAAATGCTTGTTTTTCTTTCACTTGATCATATCACATACACTTGCTTTGGAAGTGTAATCTAATTGTTTTGAAGGTTTGGTTATTCTACAAGAGATTGAAGACTTGAAGTTTTATTTTCTTATCTCTTTGTATCTCTTTGTACTTTGTAATGTAGAATTTCCCGAAGTTTCATTTATCTTGTGAGGATCAATGTGAGTGGTGGTTTTGTCACGAAATAGCCAAAGGGGGAGATTGTAAGGATTCCCATTGTTGATTGGCTTATTTCGTAGACAAACCACATATTGGGGATGATTGTGTTGTGGGTAGCTTAGGTCATCTTGATGATTATCAAGGCAAGCTTCCAAGCATCCCGGTGACTTCAAGATCAAGAGCTTCTAAAGGTATATCACTTGACTTGATTCTTGAAGAGATTTAGTTGCACACACACACACACATTTCATGATCTTATGCTCTATATACTTTGTTGTGTGATTTGTGTTGTTGCATATTCGTTTTCATGCATGATCACCTTATCATTGTGTATTCATTCTTTGCCATGATTTTTGGCCTTGGATTTTGCATGAAGCCTTTTCTAGAGGTTAATTTTTACCTCAAACCGCTCCTGGACCGCTGTGATTTTCTTCCCAGCGCTAGGAAAGCGTTTTTTGGACAGAGAAAACCGCTCCCGAACCGCTTCCGGACCGCTGCCATTTTTCCGCAGCGTTTTGGCTTGACAGGGAAAACAGCTGCCGGACAGCTGCCGGACCGCTGCCGGACAGCTGCCTGACCGCTGCCGGACAGCTGTGGCTTTGGCAGCGGTCGTGCGTGACTTTTCGTTTTCCAAAGGCCAAAACGACATCATTTCATCTAGGGGTCCTATTTAAGTATCATCTTCTTCCTTGCTCGTTGAAGAGAGCTCAAAATCAGACCTTAGAGTGAGAAACTCAAACCCTAGAGAGAGAAAGCTTCAATCTTGCTTCTTTAACTCTCCAAACCCAAAACCCATGTGCATCTAACATGTTTCATGCATCAATCTTCCATGGGTCTTCTTCATTTATGACTTGGTAAGTAGAACAAACTCAACATCTTCATTTGTTATTCTATCTTAGTCAAGACATGTCTTTTATTGCTTAGTTTAGCAAATCTTCACTCTTATTGCATATTTAGTGAAGTTATGACATGATTGGGTTTTGTTTGTGGTAGCTTACATGATTAGGATGATTTTCCCTAAATAGCTAACCCTAGAACATTCTTGTACAATTGGTTGATGATTAGGTTGATAGATTAATGTTTATTTATCTAGTCAAGCTTAATTGAATGTTCTTGTGGATTTAATTGACAATTATGTTGTTAGAAATTCTCTACAACTAATTGAGTTCACATGTTTGGACATGTTGACATTGTTTGATAGCTAGGATTGTTTTGTGATTGATAACATCTAGCTAAGCTTTATGATATGTCATTTAGCTTTTGATATCTAGGATTGATTTCATTGATATATCATCATTCTAGGTAAGCATATAGAGTTGCCTTGCTCTTGTTGCATTTTGAGTATTTCATATATTCACTTAGGTTGTTTTCTCTTCATTGAGAACTAAGTCTTGTGTTGCTTCCGGGATTAGGTTGCATAAATCACAAGCATTGGGACTAGGTTCACTTATACCGGGAGTAGGTAGGTGTGTGATTACTTCCGGGATTAGGTTGTAATCGTTTTACACATTTAGTGGATTCGAGGTTCAAGTGTGGCTCACTTACATAGCCCATGGTTTTTCCCGTGAGGGTTTCCACGTAAATATCAAGTGTCTTTTAATTTCCGCATCATATTACACTTGCTATTGTATATTGACTAGTAGAGGGTATTTTCGTAATCTTGACCATTAACGAAAATTTGGTAAAATTGGATAAAATCTATTCACCCCCCCTCTAGATTAATATTGAACACACCATAATTTGTTTCACAGCAAACCTCCACCATCTCCCACCAGAAAGGCTCTCCTCAATCAGCACCCCCTACCCCTTTGCTATCTGGGGACTAGACCTGATCGGGCCACTTCCCACTGCACCCGGCCAAGCCAAACATGCAGTGGTAGCGATAGACTATTTTTCTCGGTGGGTAGAAGCCAAGGCCCTCACCCGGATAACTGAAGAAAAAACTACCAACTTTGTCAAGGAAAACATTGTTTTCCGATTTGGCACCCCGATGGCCATCATAACTAATTTGGAAAAGCAATTTGACAATGTCAACTTCACAGAATTCTGTGAAGACCGGAGGATAAATCTCCGTTTTGCTTCGGTGGCTCATCCTCAAACCAATGGGCTGGTGGAGGCCACTAACAAGACCATTAAGAAGCTCCTGATAAAAAAGCTCCAACAGAGGAAAGGGTTATGGGTTGCAGAGTTACCCAATATACTGTGGGCTTACAGAACGACTAGGCGGACAGCAACAAGAGAGACCCCCTACTCCCTAGTATTTGGGACAGAAGCGGTCTTGCCCATTAAGCATAAACTCATATCTTTCCAGGTCCAAAATTATGAACCGGAAGATAATGAGGCTAAGTTAAGAGCTAGCTTGGACCTGCTGGAGGAAAGACAAAGCAGGGTCGCTGAGAAGGTGGCTATGTACCAAAGCAAGATAGCCCGACACTTCAACAAAAAGGTGAGAATCCGAAACTTCAAAGAAGGAGACTTGGCTCTCAGAAAGGTAACCCAGAACACACGAAAAAGGTCTGACAGGGTGCTAGCCCCTAACTGGGAGGGTTCGTACTTTACTCCGGGGTGGTGCTTACAAACTGAAAGATATGGAGGGCTACCCTATGGATCACACATGGAATTTCGATCACCTCAGGAAATTCTACCCTTAGAAATTTTGTTTGTATCGACGGGAATACTCACCCTGATTTCATATTGTACTAATTGGGAAATTCAATAAAAGCAGTTTCTTCTCCTATATGACTCTCCTGTGTCCAGTGGTCGATATCTCCTATTAGACCCTCCAGTATCTCCTACTGAATGTTCATACTTCACCATCACTGATTCGCCATTTCAAGACCAGGAAATAGCATCAGGGCGCTCCTGCTGCCTTGATCAGGGAATACCCTCCTCCAAGAAGCCTGGTGCTAAAGTGGCCTTAGTTGCCTACCAGGACAGACTTACAGTAAGATCGGGCCGCCTCAGGGTACCTGGTTCCTTACTTTACCATTTCAAGACCAGGAAATAGCCTCAGGGTGCTCCTGCTACCTTGGTCGGGGAATACCCTCCTCCGAGAAGCCTGGTGCTAAAGTGGTCTTAGTTGCCTACTAGGACAGACTAACAATAAGATCGGGCTACCTCAGGGTACCTGGTTCCTTACTTCGCCATTTCAAGACCAGGAAATAGCCTCAGGGCTCTTCTGCTGCCTTGGTCGGGGAATACCCTCTGAAAGTTCACAAATTAACACGGTGTGTTTAACAAATATTAATATAGAGGGGGGGTGAATAGATTTTAACTAATTTTCACCCAATTTTCGTTTAAGGTCAATATTCTAAAAATGCCCCTAATAGTCAAAAAACAGCAAGTGTAATATGGTGCGGAACTTAAATAACACTTGATGTATACGTGGAAAACCCAACCACTGGGAAAAAACCACGGGCTGTTTAGTACGCCACACTAGAATCTCGAAATCCACTAATTGAAATGGAGTTTACAACCTATGTAGACCTCGTCTAACACACAGTCTATAACCCCCCATTTCTACCCCGCGGGTCTTTGATGTGTAAAATCGTGTTATAAAAATCAAACTCGCAAGTGCACGAATCGTGAGATAAGTACAGCGACAAGTAGGGATCGTTCCCACGAGGAAAAGTGATTTATCGACTAAAACTAATTCTAATTAAAGCTAAGCAATTAACAGTAACCAAGAGATTTCAGATTGATTTGATTGATTTGAGATTAAAAACTATATTAAACTAAGAAAACAATTAACAAGAATATGAGAATGAGATCAAGAGGTGAGAGGACTAGGTCATCAATGATCCCCAACTACGTTTACTCAATGCTTCGAATTGACTTTCACAAAGAATGTTAATCAAGTTAAGGGTTCGTTCTTAAATTATGTATAATTAGTGCTATGTGGTCCTTGATGAGAATAAGGGAGCTGCACCAAGGGACCCATTGCATGTTCCGGTTGGGCCAATAACAAGGGCTAGGGCTAGGAGATTCAAAGAGGCACTCAATGGCCTGATCCAAGACACTTGGGCTGATTCTAAATTGTTGGAGCCCAAGATAAGCCCACATGAAGACCAAGGCTTAATTAATGTCATCAAGGCAATGGATTGGGCCAAATAAGAGAAGACTTGGGCTTTTGGAGGAATTTCAATTTTAATTTTTTGTTTTCCTTAAATTAGGCATGATTGCCTACCTTGTCTTTTCCTTAAATTAGGCATGTTGCCTACCTTGTCTTTTCCTTAAATTAGGCATGTTGCCTACCTTGTCTTTTCCTTAAAATTAGGCATGTTGCCTACCTTGTCTTCTAGGGTTTTAGTATAAAAGGAACCAACCTCTTTGTTTTTGGGAAGCTTTGAATTTGAATGAAAAAATGAGAGAGTTTTCTCTTTTGTTCCTTGAGAACTAATTGGAACTTATCAGATTTTCTCTGTGGCGTTCCTCCTTGACTTATCAATCAAGTCTTCCATCCTTGATTGTGGCGTCTTCATTATACCAAGGTTCACATCTCGCTATAGGTGTTGGGTCGCGGTCTCCATCCGAACCAGAGGTTAGAACGATCCGAGGCATCATCCTTGTTACAATCAACGAGGATCGTATCAGTTGGTATCAGAGCTTCGGCATCTAACATCAGGTTTTATCTATCTTTGTTCTTCGTCTTCCTTTGAATTCCGTTCAAGTTCAGTACTCAAAAAAAAAAAAAAAAAAAAAAAAATTCAGAAGATCTTGCTTGTTGATCAAGGTCGGTAAAAAAAAAAAAAAAAAAAAAAAAAAAAAAAATTTGAACGATCTTGTAGTTGAATATATATCAATCTTTGTCCTTCTTCTTCTGGTTTCGTGCAGTAGTAGCATTAAAAAATATATATATATATATCTATTCTTGGTAGTAGAAACAGCCCTATTATTTCAGTTTCATTGTATTTCGTTTGTGTGAACCTAGCAAATCTAAGTTTCTTGTGAACGTAGCTAAGAAATCCTGATTATTGTTTGGTTAGTTTGATAAGAACTTTTGAGGAAATTGTGAGTGGAAAAAGGCAAGAGTGGTGAGAAAATACTGAGGGTAAAAGCCGAATATGATGAGTGAAACACACGAGTGTTGAGTGAATTGATTATTCGAGCGAAACACGTGAGGGAGTGCCGTGAGGTCCTTTTTATTTTCTAATCTTTTTCTTGCAGGAAAAACATGTCTGACAACAAAGATAAAGGCACTACTGAGGATTCTTCCATTCCAGCAGATCTAAAGAATTGGAAGGAGGCATTAGTAGGGGAGATGAGACGAATGATGAGGGGAGAAATGGAGCACTTACATGAGTGCTTAGATAAAGTGGAAAGCGCACGTGCGGAACAGCCACGACCCGTTCACCAAGCACGTAGGAGAGAGAGAGTTCCGGTAAGGGAAGAAGTTAATGATTATTATGGGGATGAAAACGACATGGAAGGGGATGATCGCATGTCCAATTTGGGTGCGGGAAGATTTAGGCGTGGAATGGGAGGTAGAGGAGATAGGTATGGGAATAGAGAAGATAGGTATGGGAATAGAGGAGATAGGTATGGAGAGAGGGTTGATAATAATTTGGGTAATATCAAGGTGAAGATTCCAACCTTCCAAGGTAAAACTGATCCTGAAGCTTATTTGGAGTGGGAGAAAAGAATAGAGTTGGTGTTTGATTGCCATGATTACTCCGAATTGAAGAAAGTGAAATTGGCAGCCATAGAATTCACCGATTATGCTATTGTTTGGTGGGATCAATTGATTATGAGTAGGAGACGGAATGGAGAAAGACCTATTGAGACATGGGAGGATATGAAAACTGTTATGAGGAGGAGATTCATTCCAAGTCACTACTACAGGGGTTTGTTTCAAAAATTGCAAACTCTTACTCAAGGGTCTAAGTGTGTAGAAGACTACTACAAGGAGATGGAGATAGCCATGATTCGAGCTGATGTGGAGGAGGACCGAGAGGCGACAATGGCTAGGTTCCTAAATGGGCTACACCGAGACATTGCAAATGTAGTGGAGTTGCAACACTATGTTGAATTGACTGACATGGTACACATGGCCATCAAAGTGGAACAACAATTGAAGAGGAAGGGTTCCACACGGGTTGGGCAAAATTCGGGTTCTTCATCATCATGGAAATCGAATTGGAGCAAGAAAGAGGACCAGCCTAGTTTCAAGGCCAAAGCCGAACCTCCTAAAGATCATAAGGCCGGAGGCTCATTAAATCAAGGTAAATCAGATCCTCAACCTTCTAGAAACCGTGACATTAAATGCTTTAAGTGTTTGGGAGCAGGTCATATTGCATCACAATGCCCAAACAAGAGAGTAATGGTTTTGAGGGATGATGGTGATATCGAATCCGAGGAAGAATCTGATGATGAGTCTATGCCACCTTTGGAGGATGCAAGTGACTTCGAATATCCGGTAGGTGGAGAGCTTTTGGTCGCAAGAAGAGCTCTTAGTGCTCAAGCCAAGGAAGAGGATGAGGTACAACGTGATAACATCTTTCACACACGCTGCCATGTTAATGACAAGGTATGTAGTATGATTATTGATGGGGGGAGTTGTACTAATGTGGCTAGCACTACTTTGGTGGAAAAATTGAATTTGACAACTTTGAAGCACCCAAAACCTTATAAACTACAATGGTTGAATGATAGTGGGGAAGTTAAGGTGAATAAACAGGTGTTGGTGTCATTTTCAATTGGAAAATATAAAGATGAAGTTATTTGTGATGTGGTACCAATGGATGCGAGTCATATTCTTTTAGGAAGACCATGGCAGTTTGATAGGCATGTGACTCATGATGGATATACAAATAGATACTCATTTGTACTCAATAAAAGGCCAATCACTCTTGTACCTTTAACCCCAAGCCAAGTATATGAAGATCAAGTGAGGTTAAAAAAAGAGAGAGATGTTAAAAAGGAGAGTGAGAGCTCAAAAGAAAGAGAGACAAAAGAGAGGGAGTCCGAAACAGCAAAAAAAGAAAAAAAGGCTGATGAGAAAAAAAAGGAGAGAAAACAAGTGAGCTTTTATGCACGAGGGAGTGAGATCAAAAGGGCTTTGTTTTCAAATCAGCCAATGATTGTACTTTTGTACAAAGAGGCTTGTTTTAGTGCTAACGAAATTGACTCTTCTTTGCCTAGTGTTGTTGTTTCCCTTTTACAGGACTTTGGTGAAGTGTTTCCCGAGGAGATGCCTATTGGTTTACCGCCAATAAGGGGGATTGAGCACCAAATTGATTTTGTACCCGGAGCACCAATTCCAAATAGGCCCGCAATTAGAGTAATCCCGAGGAGACAAAGGAGCTTCAAAGACAGATTGAGGAGCTCATGGAAAAGGGGTATGTTCGTGAGAGTATGAGTCCTTGTGCGGTTCCCGTATTGCTTGTGCCTAAGAAGGACGGAACATGGAGGATGTGTGTTGATTGTCGTGCCATCAACAATATCACTGTAAAGTATCGACATCCTATTCCTAGATTAGATGATATGCTTGATGAATTGCATGGTTCTATTGTTTTCACAAAAATTGATCTTAAAAGTGGATATCATCAAATTAGGATGAAAGAAGGTGATGAGTGGAAAACTGCTTTCAAAACAAAATATGGTTTATATGAGTGGTTAGTTATGCCTTTTGGGTTAACTAATGCACCAAGTACTTTCATGAGATTAATGAACCATGTATGGCGTGCTTTCATTGGGAAATTTGTGGTTGTTTACTTTGATGACATTCTGATTTATAGCAAGACTTTGGATGAGCATGTTGAACATTTAAAACTTGTTTTAGGTGTTTTAAGAACAGAAAAATTGTTTGCTAATTTAAAAAAGTGTACCTTTTGCACAGATAAGCTTGTATTTCTGGGTTTTGTTGTTAGTGCTAAGGGAATTGGGGTTGATGAGGAAAAGGTTAAGGCAATTAGGGAGTGGCCGAAACCGACAAATGTGGGACAAGTGAGAAGTTTTCATGGGTTGGCTAGTTTCTATAGGAGGTTTGTGAAAGACTTTAGTAGTCTAGCTGCACCTTTAACTGAAGTTATCAAAAAGAATGTGGGATTTAAGTGGGGTAATGAACAAGAAAAGGCATTTAACTTGATTAAGGACAAACTAACTAATGCACCTTTGCTTGCTTTGCCTGACTTTGCTAAAGCTTTTGAGATTGAGTGTGATGCTTCAGGAATAGGTATTGGAGCTGTTCTAATGCAAGAAGGACGTCCCATTGCATTTTTTAGTGAGAAGATAAATGGAGCAGCCTTGAATTATCCTACCTATGACAAGGAGATGTATGCGTTGGTTAGGGCATTGGAGACTTGGCAACACTACCTTTGGCCAAAGGAATTTGTGATCCACACGGATCATGAGTCCCTAAAGCATTTAAAGGGGCAACATAAGCTAAATAAGCGGCATGCCAAGTGGGTGGAGTTCATAGAAACATTTCCATATGTGATCAAGTACAAGAAAGGTAAGGAAAACGTCGTCGCTGATGCTTTGTCTAGAAGGTACGTTTTACTTTCCACTTTGGATGCTAGATTGTTTGGTTTTAACTACATTAAAGAATTGTATGTGGAAGATGCTGATTTTGGCAATGTATTCAATGCATGTGAAAATGTTGCATTTGGCAAGTTTTATAGGCATGATGGATTTTTGTTTAGAGAAACTAAATTATGCGTGCCTAAGAGTTCTTTGCGTGAATTGCTTGTTAGAGAAGCACATGGGGGAGGTTTGATGGGGCACTTTGGTATAGCCAAGACACTAGATGTTTTGCATGAACACTTCTTTTGGCCTCATATGAAACGTGATGTAGAGAGAATCTGTGAGAAATGCATTACATGTAGACAAGCTAAGTCTAGGGTTCAGCCTCATGGTTTGTATACTCCTTTGCCTATACCTAGTGGACCTTGGATTGATATTTCTATGGATTTTGTGCTGGGTTTGCCTAGGTCAAAGAGGGGTAGGGATTCTATATATGTGGTTGTTGATAGGTTTTCTAAAATGGCACATTTCATTCCTTGTCATAAAACTGATGATGCATCACATATTGCTGATTTGTTTTTCAAAGAAATTGTTAGATTGCATGGCATGCCTAAAACCATTGTTTCGGATAGAGATGCTAAGTTCTTAAGCTACTTTTGGAAAACTCTGTGGGGCAAGTTAGGAACTAAACTTTTATTTTCTACTACTTGTCATCCACAAACTGATGGTCAAACTGAAGTAGTTAATAGAACTTTATCTGCCTTGTTGCGTGCTATAATACAAAAGAACTTGAAAACATGGGAGGATTGTTTGCCGCATGTAGAGTTTGCTTATAATAGGAGTGTGCATTCTGCAACTCATTTTTCGCCTTTTGAAATTGTGTATGGTTTTAATCCGTTAACTCCTTTGGATTTAATTCCTTTACCTGTGAATGAGCATGTTAACTTGGATGGTAAGAAAAAGGCAGATTTTGTTAAGCAAATCCATGAAAAGACTCGGCAAAATATTGAGAGGAGAACGGAACAATATGCCAACCAAGCTAATAAAGGGCGCAAGAAAGTTGTGTTGGAGCCAGGTGATTGGGTGTGGTTGCATATGAGGAAGGAACGGTTCCCAGTCCAAAGGCGTTCTAAATTACTTCCTAGGGGAGATGGCCCATTTCAAGTGCTTGAAAGGATCAATGACAATGCCTACAAGTTAGATCTTCCAGGTGAGTATAATGTTAGTGCAAGCTTCAATGTTTCTGATTTGTCTCCTTTTGATGTAGGTGACGATTTGAGGACAAATCCTTTTCAAGAGGGAGGGAATGATGAGAATAAGGGAGCTGCACCAAGGGACCCATTGCATGTTCCGGTTGGGCCAATAACAAGGGCTAGGGCTAGGAGATTCAAAGAGGCACTCAATGGCCTGATCCAAGACACTTGGGCTGATTCTAAATTGTTGGAGCCCAAGATAAGCCCACATGAAGACCAAGGCTTAATTAATGTCATCAAGGCAATGGATTGGGCCAAATAAGAGAAGACTTGGGCTTTTGGAGGAATTTCAATTTTAATTTTTTGTTTTCCTTAAATTAGGCATGATTGCCTACCTTGTCTTTTCCTTAAATTAGGCATGTTGCCTACCTTGTCTTTTCCTTAAATTAGGCATGTTGCCTACCTTGTCTTTTCCTTAAAATTAGGCATGTTGCCTACCTTGTCTTCTAGGGTTTTAGTATAAAAGGAACCAACCTCTTTGTTTTTGGGAAGCTTTGAATTTGAATGAAAAAATGAGAGAGTTTTCTCTTTTGTTCCTTGAGAACTAATTGGAACTTATCAGATTTTCTCTGTGGCGTTCCTCCTTGACTTATCAATCAAGTCTTCCATCCTTGATTGTGGCGTCTTCATTATACCAAGGTTCACATCTCGCTATAGGTGTTGGGTCGCGGTCTCCATCCGAACCAGAGGTTAGAACGATCCGAGGCATCATCCTTGTTACAATCAACGAGGATCGTATCAGTCCTGGGATAAATTAAGTACTTCTACTACAATCAATAGCAAACCATGCATATAAACTATAACAGAAAATACATCAACCATACACCAAGCGTTTCTCAGTTGAGTAAATAGCAAACCCTGCATATAAACTATAACCTACAACCCACAACCCACAAAACACACAATCAAGTATTCTCAATCACAGTCATTAGCAAACCCTGCATAAAAACTATGATTGAAAACCCATTAAGCACAAGAACAAGAGAACCAAAGATAACGTGCAATAACCTGCTACGATAAATTCATTCATTCAATTGATTATTGGTTAAAACTGGTGAAACCCACACATCTCTCAACCTTAACATATAAACCCTAGATTCAAGCCTAGCACTAACCATGCATAGACAAGAAGAAATCCCAAAATGAAACGAAACTTGAATTACGAAAACATAGTCAATTCTAACAAAGAGTATTCATAGAGGTTCACATTGAATCCCTAGTATGGATTTAGTTACACATAGTTGAAATAAAAAGAAGGGAGAAGTAGTTGATAGAACCCATGGAAATTGTAGGCAATCTTCCAATCTCTGATGCTGAAAATCTTCTCCTTCGTCTTCAAATCTTCTATATGTAAGATGAAAGAAAGTTTGTTGAGTGATTTAGGCTATGACTTATGGCTGACGAACTGTCTCTAGACGAACCCCCTCTGACGAGAAAAACCCCTCTATTTATATCTGCTCGGGCTTCGGTGGAGAAACCTGATTAAAAACAAAGACTTTGGCCAGACCGCTGCCTGACCGCTGCCACTTTGGCAGCGGTGTGGCAGCGGTTTTCCACAAATTGAAACGCTGCCACTTTGGCAGCGGTAGGGGGCGCTTTGCACAGCGGTCTCCTCTGTCCGATAAACGCTGCGACGCCTCTCTCTGAAAATAGCAGCGGTGTGAGAGCGCTTTTTGCTCATTTATAGAAAAGACCCTTGACTACTTCAAAATATCACTTTTTGTCTAAATTTCTTCCAATATATCAATCTGGTCCAATAACCTGAAAACACTCAAACACACCCATTAAAACGCTAAAAGGCTCAAGTAGCAAGCAATTGATTGGAGGAATGGGGATCAAAAATATATATAATAAATGACCGATCAAATACCCCCAAACCTATCTTTTGCTAGCCCTCGAGCAAAACATAAAACAAAAAACCTAAAAACTAAACCTAAGAAAAACAAAATCAAACTAAGCCACTTTCATAGGGAACACGATAGCATTGAGCGTATGCTACAAGCCTTTAAACCTCTAGGTGTCCCTAGAGGAGGAGTTTTGTCTCCTGAGGGTTTACAGCTATGACACCCACAAACATATCCAGCGACATCCTATCATCCAAAATACCACAAAATGTGCCCAAGTTGAGACAACATGCAAAAACCAATAAGTAAAGACTAATACCTAGCCATAAATCTGAAAACATTGCATACTTTAAATAGAAAAGCCCAAACTCAAACATTTTAGCTTAGAGGACACATCATCAAATGCCATAGATATAATTCGCCTCGACTCTACTTCTCACGTGATGTCGCTCAGAATTCACATAGATCCTAGGCACAATCTCTCATCAAGCATATGCGACTGGAATTATGCATAAGAAATATCAAGAATTATCGCATATGAATATATTAATAAAAGAACGCTTGATTTGTATGCAAAAGATCTCATGAAATGAATCAAACATTATGAACAAGATAAACACATGCTCTATCTCTAGTTTCATAATAAGGATAACCAGCAGATCAAAAAGACTTTCATTTAGGTTGTAATGGGGCCATTGGGTGAGGGCTCAAGAAAGAACGGGAAATTGGAATTCAACAACCTAGGATCATATCATGAGAGTCTTCCATTACCTTCTCGGCTTCACACAGATGTCTTGGTCTCTTTTACAAGTGGAATGACACCACTTGATGTTGTTTAATTCTTCAGAATTCACCTTCCTCTCTTTGTCAAACTCCTTTTGAGTAAATACAAGCTTTGCAATATAAATTCACTTTATTGCACCCATTAACATTTTTTTCTTTTTTGAATGCCTGCAATCTTTTTGACTGGATTGCGCGTTTTTTTTTTTTTTTTTTTTTGAATACACTGACTTTGGCTTTGAACTTTTTGGATTGAATGCAGCTCTTCTTCTTCTCGGTCTTTAGCATTGAAATCTGAACACAGTTACGTGCAAAAATAGCACCTTTTCTTCACTTTCTCAAAATATGATCCCAAGCTAGGGTCAGGCTTAAGATATAGGCTCATTGGGTTACGGTTGATGTGGTGAAGAAAGAAAAACAAGGCTATAGTGTTTGGCTTCAAACAGGGCTATGGAGTACACACATAAGGTAGGAAATATTTCAGGCCTTTTAAGTAGCTAAAGCACACATAGTCTATTATCACTTCCACTGGTTCGTCTTACTCGAGATCAAAATATAACATGTGAAATCTTTTATGATGATTGTTCTATAATGCTCAATGTACTACCTATAGAGATCAAATCTAATGCTACGAACCTAGTAAGTGTTTAACGAGTAGAATCAACAGAACTCTCATAGTGTGTCATATATGTACGCTTTTTGGTTTAGTGAACTCACAAGGGTAGTCTCCACTATTAATCATGGCAATTCAATTCAGCATCCTATCCACTATCATATCAGAGTATGTCATATGTTTTGAAAACTGCAATATAGTACTCTAAATGGCCAAATGTTAGTGTAAACTTATTGAGAAAACCATATTATCTCTAGGGCACACTTCAAAGCACCTTGTCTTGAAAGACACTGGAACGACAGACTCTAAAACAAAACAAAAACCAAAAGGAGTCACACCCCCAAACCTAAATCCAACATTGTCCTCAATGTATGAAAATTAAAACATGACAACATGGATAAAGACAAGGCAGCGCGAATTTAACACAACAAGAGCAGAAAATAAACAAAGACAAACTGAATAAACATAATCCTCAAAAGTAAAAACTAAGAAACACAATATTTGAAAAGTGATATGAAAAAGAAAAAGAAAAGAAAAAAGAAAAAGAAAAAGAAAAAGTGAAAAGAAACATATCAGTCTGTAGACTCAGGTCCGTCTACAGTATCTCTAGGAGTCGTCCTCACGCTGCTGGCTCGAGCCAGGCCCGAAAAAATCACCTCCAGGGGGAGCAGTAAAATAATCTCCAAATGGGGCTGCAGTCTCTGGAACTGTAGGAGCAGCACCTGAAACATGGGAGGGAGATAGGTCAGAAGGCTGGGCG
Source organism: Acer campestre (assembly GCA_954870605.1). NCBI lineage: Eukaryota > Viridiplantae > Streptophyta > Magnoliopsida > Sapindales > Sapindaceae > Acer > Acer campestre. The sequence continues at coordinate 28,078,873 of OX940800.1, read as the reverse complement.
GGCCGAACTGTGGCCCGATGGATCTCATTGATCGAGATCTGCATGGCGTCAAAGCGCGAGTACATGTCGCTCCTCAAACTAGCGACCTCGGAACGGACATAGTCCTGCATCGTGGAAAGCATGTACTCGACCCACTCAGGCCTCTGCTGTGATGACACAGCTCCGGCATCCGTCTGGTAACCTGGCATCGAATCTCCATATGCCTGCTGAGCTGGGTGCGGACCCTGCTGGTCCTCATCCTGCGGATCCTGCTCCTCCAGAATATCATCCCCCCGACGCCTCTTCCGCACAGTGATCTCTCCAACCTGCGGAAGGCCACGGATACTCGCCTGAGTGTTCCATGTAAACTGGCAAAGTGGAGTGTCAGGCTCCGATGTGTCATCCCGAGAGTCATCATCGACCACCAAACCAGCTGCAGCACACATGGCAGTAATCAGACAAGGGAAAATAATACTAGTACTCGCCTGTCGCCTACAGCCTCGAATCTCCTTCTTAATGAACCCGGCAACATCAATGTATCTCCCTGTCCTGATGGCATAAAGAATCTGAGAGGCCTCCTTGAATATCTCCCCTGTGTGGCTCGACGGCTTCAGCGAAGCCGAAATGAAGAGGTTCCAAAAAGCGCTGTCCAAATGCTATTGTTCGGCCACGCGGTATCAGCATCCTCTATAGGGGGCAGTCCATAATACTCGTTGATCAACTCTGCTGTGATCACCACTGGCACCCTCCGAACAATCACCACCCCGTGTGTGAAGAACTGAGTGTCCACCATGTTGGCATAGAACTCACGGGCTAGGGTGATGTTGGCATTACAGGGTCGCCGAACATATCCTGTCCATCCTCTGGCCTCTACGGTGGCAGGGATAGGAGTCTCCCCTAACTCCTCCAGTGCAATCCCCCTCTCCAGAATGAATTTCCTCTCATTCTTCAGTCTGTCTCTGTAATCAAGATGGCCGACATATGACGGCTCAACTGGCCGTTTGTCTCTCTTCCTACCGGGGTCTGCAGGAGCATGGCCTCCTCTGAAGATAGTCCTCACCATACCTGGATAAAATGAAGCACACAAAACAAATAAATTTCCAGAATGAGGCAAGCAGTATAACAAAAATTCAGCAGCACTCCAATAAGCTATTACTATATCACAACTGCCAAAAAGGCCTGTACATTCTCCACTTCCTAGTCACTAACACAACCAGCACACAGAAAAGTTTAACAAATATTAACATTGAAGAACATAAACAACCCAATCACTTGTTAAACTGTCGTGCGGAAGTCTAGAAGTCGCCTAAATCCATTCCAACTAGTTTATACTCCTAAATATCTGACAATTATTGTTCTCAATTAGGCACATTCATCAGAAAAGAATTTTAGACAGGCAAAGATCATTCTCAGGGCACTAGGGACCGAATTTCATCAGTGAGCAAGAACTGGCAGAGGTTCACATATAATAGCACATGAATGGAGCAAGAATTAAACTAAAAGAGTAGAGTTATTGAACATACCTTGGCCTGGAGCGTGAATGGAGGTAGAAGAGAAGGGAAGAAGAGAGAAAAGAGAGAAAATAAAAGAGAGAAAACTGCCCTTCTGTCGCACGAAGCGACCTTATAAAAGGGCAAAAACCGTTGCGGTACCGCTGCCACTTTGGCAGCAGTCACCCCTTATTGGTCAGGGGAACGGTGGCACAAAACGCCCCGTTTGACTAAGGACCGCTGCCATAGACACAGCGGTCAGGCAGCGGTCAGGCAGCGGTTCACGTCAGGTGTGACCGCTGCCATACCGCTCTAAGGTCCAAAATCAAAAATAGAAGCGGTCAGGCAGCGGTTTTGGGGCAGAGAGGACCGCTTCCCAAAATGATGCCACACTGCTTTGACATGAACAGCGGAGTGCATTAGGTGCCAAAATTTTTTTTTTTTTTTTTTTTTTTTTAGAAAATATAAAAGATACCTGGGTGGGTTGCCTCCCACCGAGCGCTTTATTTAACGTATAGGCAAGACGCATAAGAGCCTTACGGCTCATTGAGGTGCAATGACTACCAACTGACCAACCCCTTCGCTCGTACTACCACCATTTGTGTCGAAGAGTTCAGAACACTTTTTTATGTCAAAGACTTTCCTTCCATCAATGCTGGTTTCTCTCACTGGGTCCAATCTGTCCTTGCGGACCCAAACTTGTCAAATTCTCCTTGGCTTTCTTTGCTTCGTTTTGCAACTTTTAATAAACTCCACACATTGGGCCTTTTTATGACCCCTAGTATGGCAAAAATAACAATTGTAAGGAAAAAACGAATGACCACATGTGATTTTACTAACCTTTGCTTTGGAATAGCTTGAAACTCCATTGACGATGTTAAGCTCTAAGGACTCTCTTTTAACGCCTTGCTCCTCGGTCAGGAACTTGATAGTGTTTTCTGCCTTTTTAAGTTCCACTAAGTAATCACGTTCCTTCACCCTTGCTATTCTTAATGCATTCTCATTTTTGCATGATTCCTCCTTCATAGCATCTATTGTCTGGTCTTTCAACTCTGCTTGCCTTTGGATTTTCCTTGTCTTGTGGGCAAAATCTTCCTCATGTTCTTCTACCAACCTTGCAAGCTCTTCTGCCTTCTTGATTGCTTCATCCCTTTCTTTCCTAAGGGCCTCCACTTCCATCATCAAATTGGCTTTGTCACTCTTCAGTTTACTGATTTCTGATGATGATTGTGCTTCACAAATCTCCCTTATAAGAACACTTTTTTCTTCTTTGTCCTTAAGTAGTGATAGAAAAAACTCACTCACATCCTTTCGTCGGTCTTCTGACTGTAATGTATCCACAGCAAAACAATCGATTGAGTTGATGTCCTGCAAGTCAGACTTGAAGACCTTGAATTCTACATTTTCATCCAAGACAGTCATAGAAAGTTTTCCTTCATGTACATCAATGATTGTTCTTGCTGTCTTCATGAATGGTCTACCTAAAAGGATAGGTCTCATGTTTGTCTCCCTACTCACATCATCCATGTCAAGAACTACGAAATCTGCCAGAATGACGAGCTTATCCACTTGTACCAACACATCTTCCACAATTCCTCTCGGATACCGAGCTGATCCATCTGCTAACAAAAGTGACATTGTAGTCGGTTTAAGCTCATTCAACCCAATTTGCTTGTAAACGGAGAAGGGCATCAGATTTATGCTAGCTCCTAGGTCTAACATCGCCTTCTCGAGCTTAGTACCCCCAATTGTGATGTTGATGCAAAAACTGTCCGGATCCTTAAGCTTTGGTGGAAGTTCCTTCTGTAGAACTGCACTCGCATTTCCTGTTATGTATTCCTTATGGTTTGGACCAAACCTCTGTCTGTTGGAATGAAGACTTTTGAAAAACTTAGCGTATGCAGGCATCTTCTGAATCATCTCCAACAGGGGCAAGTTGACATTGACCTTTGAAAGGATGTCATATATGTCTTTGTAAGACTTTTCCAACTTGCTCTTTTGCAGTCTCCCTGGGAATGGAATGGGTGGCACATAAGGATTTGCTGACTTGTGTAGGGGTGGTGAATCCTTGGATTTTTCCACCACTATCTCATCCTCCTGGTGTTTGAGCTTTTCTTTTGAAGAATCTGAAACAGTAATAGATTCATCAGAAAGTTCAGCAGGTTGATTATTAGTTAGCACCTTACCATTTCGGAGAATTGTTATAGCTTTAGCTTGCTCAGTGTAACTTGGAAATTTTCCTTGTTCCATTCTTTGTTGAGCCTCAGCTAGTTGCCCAACTTGAATCTCTGTCTTCTTTATTGAAGCATGAATATTCTGAAATTGTACCTCATTCCTTTGTTCAGTTTGTGTTATACGCTGCTCTAATTGCTGGATTTGCTGTGATTGCTGCTGCATGTGCTGCTGCATGTCTTGTGATTGCTGCTTGATTTGCTGCTGCAGTTGCTCCATTAATTCTTCCATTGAAGGTTTCTTTGGTGGAGATTCGAAGTTTTGCTGAGCACTGGTGTTAATCTGTCTCTGATTGCTGTTGTTTCCTCATTGGTTACCGGTGTTCTGATTGTTCGACCATGAAAAATTAGGATGATTCCTCCACCCTGGATTGTAGGTGTTGGAATATGGATCATTCCTAGGTCTGAGGTTGAAGTTATTCATGGCATTAACTTCTTCTTCTTCAGGTCCAGGACCTGCTGCCTGGTGCTCTCCCATAAACACCTTTTGTTTCAGTTGACCAATTTCAGTAGCAAAAGAATCTATCTTCTTCATTATCTATGTCATTTGAATGGAACTCTCTGTGCTAGCATCCACGGTGTAGATTCCCTTCTTTCTTCTGGAGTTCTTATAACGAGAATTCTGGGCCAACTTCTCAAAGATCTCGTACACCTCGTCAAGCTGCTTGTCATACATAGATCCACCACAGGCATTGTTCACTAGAAGTCCTGAAACTTCAGTCAGACCATCATAAAACCATTGACACAACTGATTTGTCAGAAACCCATGCTGAGGACAGTCCCTGGTATATTTCTTGAAACGCTCCCATGCCTCATAAAAAGTCTCGTTCTCTTGCTGAATGAAACTAGAAATTTTGGCTCGGATTTCACTGGTTTTCTGAGGTGCATAATACTGATCAGTAAGCTTTTCTCGCACTTCATCCCATGTTCTCAAATATGCAGGAGGCAAAGTTAATAGCCAAGCTTTTGCCTCTCCTTTCAATGCATGCGGAATGCATCTCATACGCAGCTGATTTTCAGTTATCCTGTAGTTAGGTAGGGATTGTATTGCTCCGTAAAACTCTCTGAAGAACAAGAGTATATCTTCATCTGGTAATCCATGGAAACTGGGCAGCTGATTGTAATGGCTACTCTTCAGCTCATAATTCCTTGCTACAGGTTCTAGCACAATGCACAAAGGATCATTGCTCACAACTGGTCTACTGTAATCCTTCATAGTTCTGATGGGTTCTGGCTCAAATACTGGATTAGGAACAAGGTTAGGAGCCTAGTGCACCCTTTCTTGATTCTGTCCCTGATTTTGCTCGTCTTCCATTGCTAAATTTCTGATACGATCTATGTTATCGTTCAAAGGTAATAATTCTCCCTGTTGAGATCTTCTACCTTGCATCTGTTGTCAAAACCTGCAATGAGACAAACAAATCACTAGTAAACTCTGAAAAGAAAAGGAGAAAGAAAAAAAAATAAAAAGAAAAATCTAAAAAGCTAAAAATTAATGACTCGACTACCTGAACTAATAAATCTATTAACTAAAACTAAAACTAGAAATAACCAATAAATTCACTAATTCCCCGGCAACGGCGCCAAAAACTTGATGTGTAAAATCGTGTTATAAAAACCTAACTCGCAAGTGCACGAATCGTGAGATAAGTACAGCGACAAGTAGGGATCGTTCCCACGAGGAAAAGTGATTTATCGACTAAAACTAATTCTAATTAAAGCTAAGCAATTAACAGTAACCAAGAGATTTCAGATTGATTTGATTGATTTGAGATTAAAAACTATATTAAAATAAGAAAACAATTAACAAGAATATGAGAATGAGATCAAGAGGTGAGAGGACTAGGTCATCAATGATCCCCAACTACGTTTACTCAATGCTTCGAATTGACTTTCACAAAGAATGTTAATCAAGTTAAGGGTTCGTTCTTAAATTATGTATAATTAGTGCTATGTGGTCCTGGGATAAATTAAGTACTTCTACTACAATCAATAGCAAACCCTGCATATAAACTATAACAGAAAATACATCAACCATACACCAAGCGTTTCTCAGTTGAGTAAATAGCAAACCCTGCATATAAACTATAACCTACAACCCACAACCCACAAAACACACAATCAAGTATTCTCAATCACAGTCATTAGCAAACCCTGCATAAAAACTATGATTGAAAACCCATTAAGCACAAGAACAAGAGAACCAAAGATAACGTGCAATAACCTGCTACGATAAATTCATTCATTCAATTGATTATTGGTTAAAACTGGTGAAACCCACACATCTCTCAACCTTAACATATAAACCCTAGATTCAAGCCTAGCACTAACCATGCATAGACAAGAAGAAATCCCAAAATGAAACGAAACTTGAATTACGAAAACATAGTCAATTCTAACAAAGAGTATTCATAGAGGTTCACATTGAATCCCTAGTATGGATTTAGTTACATATAGTTGAAATAAAAAGAAGAGAGAAGTAGTTGATAGAACCCATGGAAATTGTAGGCAATCTTCCAATCTCTGATGCTGAAAATCTTCTCCTTCGTCTTCAAATCTTCTATATGTAAGATGAAAGAAAGTTTGTTGAGTGATTTAGGCTATGACTTATGGCTGACGAACTGTCTCTAGACGAACCCCCTCTAAAGAGAAAAACCCCTCTATTTATATCTGCTCGGGCTTCGGTGGAGAAACCTGATTAAAAACAAAGACTTTGGCCAGACCGCTGCCTGACCGCTGCCACTTTGGCAGCGGTGTGGCAGCGGTTTTCCACAAATTGAAACGCTGCCACTTTGGCAGCGGTAGGGGGGCGCTTTGCATAGCGGTCTCCTCTGTCCGATAAACGCTGCGACGCCTCTCTCTGAAAATAGCAGCGGTGTGAGAGCGTTTTTTGCTCAATTTTAGAAAAGACCCTCTACTACTTCAAAATAGCACTTTTTGTCTGAATTTCTTCAAATATATCAATCTGGTCCAATAACCTTAAAACACTCAAACACACCCATTAAAGCGCTAAAAGGCTCAAGTAGCAAGCAATTGATTGGAGGAATGGGGATCAAAAATATATATAATAAATGACCGATCAGCCTTTAAAAGTGGCTCTAGTCCATCTTGCTTGTGGCCTAAGCAACCTTAGCCAACAAGACTTAAATTCTCAATGAAAAGATAATACAACCTATATGTGAATATATAAAAATACTCAATACATGCAATAAGAGCTAGGCAACCCTATATGCTTATCTAGGATGATAATATGTCAATAAAAACAATCCTAGATATCAATAGCTAAATGACATGTCAAATAGCTTAGCTAGCAATAGATTATAAAAATCTAGATAGCTATCACAATACAACACTCAATCATGTCATCACAAACAATCTCTATTTTGAATATAAGATATTAATCTAAGATCATTCAAATAATAAAAGAGATGCCTTGATAAATAAAACACTAAATATCAATGGATAAAAGTGAAGAACATACCAAGGGAAGTGTGATGACCAATACCCACTCAAATAAGCAACTATCTATGTGAGAAGATGCTTAGATGATCTTTGATGCATATGTGTATGATTTGAGTGTATAAAAATGAGTTTTTGATTTGATTTTCTCTCAAAAAATCTCTCTTTTAAGTTTAGGGTTCTTTAGAGTCAGAGAACTCAGTTAGAGAAATGAGAAAGTATGATATTTATAGACATCAAGAACAGGGCAAGTGAAAAGACAATTTTACCCTTGAAATCACCGATCGGCGGTTTCATTATGCGGTCGTGGCCGCAGATTTGAACCGTTGAATTGATCCCGAGAATCAGGGGATCATTCGGCTACCAGATTCGACGGTCAGTCGAAACCACCGATCAAAACCCAAAAAGAAACCGACCTAAAATATCTAATTCGGCGGTTTCATTCGGCAGTCAGGCCGCCGAACAGAGACCGAGAATAATAAATGCATCAGGTCTAATTTGGCGGTTTCGATTCAGTGGCCTGGCCACCGATCGTAACAGCAGATCAAATCCAGAGCTCTCTGGAATCAAACGGCGGTTTCCATTCGGTGGTCATGGCCGCCGATTAAACCGTCGTTTCACCACTGATGGTGAAACCAAAGGAGAAGCCAAGGGCATTCTCCGAAGGCGATCTTCGCGCAAAACCAAGCACATTATCTTGCAAGTGCCGACATTTCCGAACATATTCGGGAAACGAATTACAAGACACTAAAACATACACCAAGAAATAACAAACAAAATGCTAGGGTGAAAAGTGACATTTGAAGAGAATGCACACAAAAGTAAAGCATACATATGCAAACATTACAAGTGAGTGTGTGCAACTAAATCTCTTCAATAAGAAAATAAGCACATAAGATATACCTTTTGAGTGTTTGTCTACCTTGAGGTCTTGAGAAGGGCCATTGAGCAGAACACCTATCACCTAAGCTACCCTTTACAAACAACCTCAATATGTGGTTTGCTCACGAAATAAGCCAATCAAAAACTGGGAATCCTTACACCCTCCTCTAAGAAGCCTAGTGCTAAAGTGGCTTTAGTTGCCTACCAGGACAGACTTACAGTAAGATCGGGCTACCTCAGGGTACCTAGTTCCTTACTTCGCCATTTCAAGACCAGGAAATATCCTCAGGGCACTCCTGCTACCTTGGTCGGGGAATACCCTCCTCTAAGAAGCCTGGTGCTAAAGTGGCCTAGTTGCCTACCAGGATAGACTTACAGTAAGATCAGGCTGCCTCAGGATACCTGGTTCCTTACTTCGTCATTTCAAGACCAGGAAATAGCCTCAGGGCGCTTCTACTGCCTTGGTCAGGGAATACCCTCCTCCAAGAAGCCTGGTGCTAAAGTGGCCTTAGTTGCCTACCAAGACAGACTTACAGTAAGATCGGGCTGCCTCAGGGTACCTGGTTCCTTACTTCGCCATTTCAAGACCAGGAAATAGCCTCAGGGCGCTCCTGTTGCCTTGGTCGGGGAGTACCCTCCTCCAAGAAGCTTGGTGCTAAAGTGGCCTTAGTTGCCTACCAGGATAGACTTACAGTAAGATCGGGCTGCCTCAGGGTACCTGGTTCCTTACTTCGCCATTTCAAAACCAGGAAATAACCTCAGGGCGCTTCTGTTGCCGTGGTCGGGGAATACCCTCCTCCAAGAAGCCTGGTGCTAAAGTGACCTTAGTTGCCTACCAGGACAAACTTACATTAAGATCGGGCTGCCTCAGGGTACCTGGTTCCTTACTTCACCATTTCAAGACCAGGAAATAGCCTCAGGGCGCTCATGCTGCCTTGGTCGGGGAATACCCTCCTCCGAGAAGCCTGGTGCTAAAGTGGCCCTAGTTGCCTACTAGGATAGACCTACAGTAAGATCGGGATGCCTCATTGGGATACCCGGTCCTTTATTTCTCCACTTTCTACCCCGACAGAGGATCCACAGTCAGAGGGGGCTTAGAAGTTCATCAAGTCCAATTGTTATAAGTACCAGGTTACCCCGACAGAGGATCAACAGTCAGAGGGGATTTAGAAGTTTATCTTCATCAAGTCAAATTGTTGCAAGTATCAGGTTCCCTCGACAAGATGCTCTATACTTTATACTGTTACATGTTCTTGAGAACCCGATCAAATTAGAATATGACCAGAGTCAGATCTCGCTGATTCCTACGATTACAAGATACAAGCATCCTATGTTTTGTTTTGTCTTAGTACAAATTACTTATTCAGGGTCCAGTCACTCACAAGTTCATATGCTTTGGGAAGTTCTTGCAAGACACAGTATAAAGCGAATAAATAAAGTTGTTGTATTAAATAAAGCGGGATGCCCAGCTCCCATTTCGGACTATAAAAAACAGAAGAAAAAGATATATACAAAAGCGAACAGGAAGACCCAGATCATCCTTCCTTCTCCTCATCTGGCTACTTCTCTTGGCTGTCTGTTTCCACCCTTGTGCTAGCAGCTTCGGTGTCATCCCGAGTCCCTTCAACAACCGAAACCCGAGATCTAGCTGGATCTTCCTCATGGACAACAGCGCCCTCCTTCATGGCAGCCAACTCAGTCTAGGCCCCTCCTACTACAGGAACCCCGGATCCATCTAGCTCCTTATCTTCCTCCACCAGGACCACTCTCAAGGTAGTCACGGATCCACCACTTGATCTTTTTGGATATGAGGATCCTGGATTACTCCCTCAGCCCCCTGGTTGGTTTGATCCGCGTCTTGTGTAGTAGCTTCTGCTTCTTGATCTCCACCTGCTAACCGGGCAACCTTTGCCATTATATGGTCTCGGTCCCAGTTCAAGGCCGCTTGGAGGTCAAAAGGAGGGGGTAAAGCAGTGGCCACCTCATAGCAGGCCGTGAAGTTGCCATCCTCAATGGTTGGGCCCTCTTAAGCTTCCAAGCTTGCTATAGTATCATGTAGGAGTTGGTTCTCGCTTTGCAGCAGCTCTTTCTCTCTCTTCAAACACTCAATTTCCTCTCGTTAGCGCAGGGACCTAACAGTCTCAGTGTCCAGGCAGCGCTCAAGGCGCCTAATAGCCACTAGGGCCTCCTGCCTCCCCTCTTCAGACTCTTTGGCTTCTTGAATTAGAGGGGCCACATTCTGCTAAGTTTGGATCAGCTCCTGTTAAGTGTCTTCCAGCTTCGCTTGGAGGCCAATGTAAGCTTCCCTCAGGGTCAGCAGCTGCGTCTCCATGGCCAAAGCAAACTTGAAGCCCTACAAAAAGAAGAGAAAGTTAGCACTTGACAAAAGGAAGAAAGGATAGTAAGAGAGAAAGAAGAATTTTACCTCAGCCAAAACGGATGCTCCCTTAGCAACCAGGATGTCAGTAGGGAGCTTGGCCATATTTGTCAAGCCTCCACCAGGGCAGGAGGCCGTAAATCTGGACACCACCTCGTCAAAGGTAGCACCCCTTGACCCCGATCCAGAAGCCACATCAGCATTAAGGACAGGAAGGGGAATAGTTGCCTCCTCCTCCGAGGCTCTAGCAGGGTCTTTGGAAAAGGTTGTAGTATGAGGAGGAGCAGGAGAAGTCTTTTTTAAAGGAACGGCCTTCTTTTGTGCTGACCTTCCAGAACCCCGGGCCTTAGCCGCCCTGGCCAACATCGCTGTAATCTTTGAGCATGATGGAGGAGTAGAAGGTGTAGGGAAAAATACCGTAGTACACGCAGCGGAAGCGAGACTAAAAATAGATTTAGTAACTTTAAATTTTTTTCCTTTTATGAATCTTAACCCTTTAATTAATTAAACATATATATAATCAACAAAAGAAGAATACCTTTTGTCGCGTGATCCGATTGACTTACGTCGATGGTAATCCGCAAGATCTTCAATCCTAGCACGAACGTGAATCACCTAGGAGCGTGGTCTCCCTTTTTCTTTGAATTGCAAACCTGAGAATGGACAAACAAACTTTTCTTTTCTTTTGTTAGTCACCAAACAATCAAAAGAAGACTAAGATTATTCCGGTCACTTTTGAGTTCTCAATCTAATGACCGAAACTCGCGTGAACCTAAATCGATGTTGTACACACAAGCTTATTGATGAACAAGCAATTAGTGTACCATCAAAGAATAATCTATTCACTCTTTTTTGTTTTTAGTAGAATAAAATCTTTTCTATGAATTGAGAAGAAGAAGAAGAAAATTGAATCAGGCACCACACACACACTGGCCAAATTCTCTCTCTCTTTTTCTTTTAGGGTGGCCGAAAATCCTCTTCCTAAAAGGACTAGGGTTGCCGCAAATCACACTACAAAATAGGAGTTTGTGTTGCACCCTAATTCACTTCTAGTTTTAAGACTTCAAACCCTAATCCAACTCATAGATCTTTTATTCTTTTATTTTGACTAAATAAAAAGACTTCTTATTTGATTAAATAAATAAAATTAATTATTTATTTTCTTATCAAACAAGTCTTTTAATTTAAGTATACTACTACCAATAGTATAACTCTAGGAATCATATTTCCTAATCAGAAAAGATTTGTTTCTTAATTAAACAATTAATTAATAAATTAATTAATTCTTATTTAATTAAAACAATGAAACAAAATAATATATTAGGTTAAAAAGACACCTTGCCGCCCCACTCTTATAAATGGGCCATATATTATTTTCTTATTTCATTTAATCCATTGGTCTTTAAATAAAAAGCCCACATGTGAACTAAACCCATTCTTACTAAAAGAAACAAGCCCACATGCCTTTCATTAATATATTAATATAATTGAGCAGCCCATTAAATAAATAATGTGCAAATTATATTCTTAATATATTAAATGCAATTCTAAATGGACCCATAAATTGGTCCGGTAGAATATATCAAGTGATCCATACAAGTCTGTGTGGATTGGGGATCTTGGCGGGCTATCTAAATTTAAGCTTCAATAGACATAACCTAATCACAATCAACAAATGATTCACTTAGGTCTGATCCATTAATTTTAACTCATTCCACTAAAGAGCTAAAATTGAACTCTTAAATAAAGACAGAAAATGAAGATGTTCCTCTTTCATACCCTAGACAATCATGTTGGAGATAGTGTATCCTCGTGATTAATATCAGTAATCGCCAAGAGTTCATAGACCGCCTATAACTCTCCAAGTTACCATATTTACTCATATGACCACGTTTTGAACTTGGATATTTTGACTTGTCCAGAAGCCATGTTTTCAATAGACACTATCGAAAACTCAACGTTGAGATTTAATATCCAATTACCTCAAAACACCCATATGATGATATTATACTCTCATTTGATAAATGGAGCCACGATGTCCATATCTATAAATAAAGTCCTCTATCGATTAACAAATGAATATCACCAAACTATCGAGGATAGACTATGCGATATAATCGTACTCATTGATAACTCAAATGATATCACTTGCAACCATAAGTCCATCATTTATCTCAGGATTAAGATAGACTCTCCGATTGTCCTGATAATGAAAAGACTTTTATCTACTGACGGTTATAGATAAAGTATTTCATTGTGATCCAGTTCAATGCACCCAGTGCACTAGATTCTTTTGCTCGAATACACTTCGATGATTTTAGACTCATCATATCTCATTTGATCCCACTCAAATGCTAGCAAAAGAATTCTACAACTTTAACAAGATAAAGGTGCCCAACCTTTAACTTAAGTTGTGAACAATATTCAAGACTAACTAAAGAATTGTGTCTACCACATACATATCCAGATGTACGAACAATTCTTCTTTTCTCATAGTCTTTAAACCTTATGATTATTTACTTTGACAATTATAATATTAAACTATAAATGCTATAAGATTTGTTTAAACCAGAAATCACTTTATTAATATGAAAAAGATTGTTAATTACAATATTACACTCTTGCTATTGAGCATAATCCTAACAGTGCGTGTGTACCACACGTGAGCAGAGAGGTGCTCTAGCCTTGTGGCACACGTGGCCCTCCAAGCTTGGCCTTTGGCCTCGCTTGCTTCTCCCGCGCTCTGCTTGCGTTCTTCAGTCGTATCAGGCCTCTGAACTCTGAACTCTGATTTCAAATCCAACTTCGGATTAAGAATTGTGACTCCCTCACGCACAACTACGACTACGAAAATTTGACAAAAGGTTGAGAATTCATCTCGAAAAATGATGACAAACACAACTTAATGAATGAGAACGAAATGTAGTGTAGCTATATCATTTTGACTCGAAACCTAATGAATGAGTAATCGAAATGACCGAGACTCAATAAGGAATCATAAGAGATCATGTTCAAGTCCAAAAACAATAAAACATAAATGAATAAGTACAATATCACACATGTATGACGTTTCCTAGACATAGTCTTAGAACATGCAATTCTACAATGTATGAGAATTTAAGTTCAATGCAAAAGCATATAAAAATATGTTAATGTGCTATATAAATGTTGCACAACAATGCAGGGACACATATGAATTATTTGTGTGTGTGTGCCTATGTCTTTAAGAAGAATGAGGTCTATATTACCGTAGTTGTGCAATGTAGTCCATTCCTCTTCGAAAACACCTTTTTGTATGATCTTGTGGCCACATCTTTCTTTGAAGTTTCGAATCATCAACCTAAGACCACTAATCAAATATAAGAAAAACATCATTTTTATATGGAATATATACCAAGACATACCAAAAACCTAACATGAGGATATGTCTAGTTAGGTGGAGTCAAATGGAAAGTGACGAAGGAAAATGGGTGGAGAAGATGGAAAGAGATGAGTGATTTAGGTGGAGTAATCTAAGTGTTTATTGGAGAGGAGAATGGTGGGATTAGGAATGGTGGAAGAAAGAAGGTTTTTTGATTGTTAAGAGTTGTCTAAAAGGGGAAAATAGTGATGTATTTATAAGGTTTTCAAATTAGGTCACAGGTGGTCAATTACCAAAACATCCCCTGACTTTGGCAAATTTTCCATTTTAACCCCTCAAAAGGGTACATCTTGTAATTTTCCCACCAAAACCAGCCAATCAGAGTTGGTCGCTGTGAGATATTTGTGGTGACTTCATGGCAACGCAATTAGGGCCAAAAACAACTCCATGTTCTCGTGGCAACATCGAAATGCAAATCGCGACAATCGATTGAACTAATTTAGTGAAGTTGTCGCGGTGGAATTGGGCGACATGACCGGATTGTGGCTTGGATTCCGACGGTTTTTGGGAGCCAAGAAAGGTGGCGTCGCACTTGGGTTGAGTTCGCCGTTCTTCTGGATCGAAAAACAGCTGGAGATAGGTCAGAAATGGCACGTTTCGACGGTTGTTGCAATGGCTAGGGTTTGGGGCATCAATGGCAGGTTTGCACGCAAGGAAGAAGATGAAGGGAAAAAAATTGGGGGGGGGGGGGGGGGGGAGGGGGGGCGGGCGGGCCGAAGGGGGAGGGGGCGGGCGCTTAGCAGCAGGCCGAGGTGTGTTTGGACTCCTTTGGGGTGCACTTAGTATTGGGCTTGGGCATGCTTAGGCTTCAGATTGGTGAGATTGAGCCATGCCTTTGGGCTTACTGTTTGGGCCATACATCGATCGTGCATAGAATTGGGCGTAAGTGCATTAAGAAGCCCAAACCAACATATCAAAATGCGTAACATCATTTAACTGACGTGGCCTCCTTGCCTGCTTTTCATGGCAAATTACGATATGCACCCTGATCTCATGTCAAATTATAATATCTTCAATCTTCTTCCAATAATTATACTTTTACCCTTAATTGAACAAATTACTCCAATGCCCCTGATCGTTAGAAATACATGAAAATACTCAATTCACACAATTAAATCACGGGGAATTGCTCGAGAATCAAGCAAAAAGAGAAGGAAATGAGGGCCAAGATCATATCAATTTTGGTTCGATCAACCTCCCTAAAATATTTTTTTTAAAAGAAAATTTAAATAAAAAACAAGTGTTTTCCTAATAAATATTTTGTAAAAAAAATAAATGAAATGTCTTTAAAAATAAAGTATAAAATTAATATGTTTATAAATTTTTTCAAATTTAATGTTCTTATATGTTTTTAGTAAAACAAGTGTGTAGAGCAAAAAAAATAATAATAATAATAAAATAAAATAAAATAAAATTTACCGAGAAATCTCAAAACTTTAGAAATGCAAATCTAGCCAAACATTTAGAGTAAAAATGCTATTTTACCCTTTGAAACCCAACTTCACTCTCACAAAACTGAAAACCTTTATTTTCATCCCAAATATTATACTGGAAATTGTAGCAGCAACGAACTTGGCTTGACCCGCTTTTTACAAGGTAAGCACATAACATATGCAACATGTTTCTGATGTTTCGGTAATGATTTGGATTGTTTTGGATATTTAACTTAGTGTATCTTTCTGTGTATACAAACATACATACATACATATATATATAAATATACACACACATATATATGTATTATTAGTTGAAGATTGCGGTGTATGTTAACTGTTCGACAAAATGCCTAACAGAAGAGTTCACATAATTTTCTTAATCGCGATTTTCTACATTTTTATGGTTAACTGATATTAATTGAGTTGAAAAGGTTGTTTGGAATTTTGAGAGGAGTGTGTATCTGTGCATGCTAGAAATTGCTTAAAACTTGGATTCACTTAAAGAAGAATGTGCAAAAGTGTAATGATTTATTGGAAAGTGTATGCCAATGAAAATTTGGTGTTTTCGGATTGGAATTATTTCAATCTTAAAATCAAAGTCCAATAGTGTTTATGGAAAATATAAAATGTTCAGTTTTGGGTTAAAACATGTGTGGGTTTATGGTGTTTGTACTTTGTTACCGCCTTACCGGTGTGTAGAACAGAGAATTTACCTTGCATTTGCTTGTTGTTGGTTTGATGGGTGTAGCAGAAATCTTGGGTTGTTGGCCTTGTAGAAATTGAATCAAATGGACTTCACATGTTGCAGGTATTAGGGTTTGTTTTTTTTTTTTTTTTTTTTGGCAGTATGTTTTATGAGTGTTTTTATTTTAGTTCTTTCTTTAATTAAAGAGAGGAAAAATAGCCATCTTATTCAAAAGTGTTCTCGTTATGGTGGTTTGAGATGATAATTTTGTTGTTCTCAAAAAGAAGAGATGTTTTTACTTTTTGTTGAGATACGGAATAAAATATATATGATATATGTTTATTCTTTATTGACATTGTTGGTCAATTTCTGTGCCTCACACATGTAGCAGTTTTATCGTTTTCTTTTTGTTGGTTGTTTTCTGGACATGTTTCTCAGTATTCATGAGTCCTAATAAGCTGAAATTCCTACTCAATAAAGTACGTGGTGTTCTTGGTCTGGCAACAACCTCTGCTGTTGCTGCTGCTTCTCTTTCAACATCCACTGCCCCTAAAATCACCAACGCCATGGATGAGCTCCAGACCCTCAAGACCAAAGTGTGCATCATTGGTAGTGGTCCTGCTGCTCACACAGCTGCTATCTATGCATCCCGAGCAGAGCTCAAGCCCGTCTTGTTCGAGGGGTGGATGGCCAATGACATTGCCCCTGGTGGACAGCTCACTACCACCACTGATGTTGAGAACTTTCCTGGATTTCCTGAGGGTATTCTTGGCTTTGAGTTTATGGACCGTTGTCGCAACCAGTCACTCCGATTTGGCACTCAAATCTTCACCGAAACTGTAAACAAAGTTGATTTCTCATCCTTCCCTTATAAAGTCCTCACAGATTCAAAGGCTGTTTTGGCTGATTCTGTAATTATTGCCACTGGTGCTGTTGCAAAGAGGTTAAAGTTTCTCGGCTCAGGTGATGGTCCCGAAGGTTTCTGGAACCGTGGGATTTCTGCATGTGCGGTTTGTGATGGAGCTGCTCCAATTTTTCAGAATAAACCATTGGCAGTGATTGGTGGTGGGGATTCCGCTATGGAAGAAGCAACATTTTTAACCAAATATGGATCCAAAGTTCATATAATTCACAGGAGGGATACTTTCAGGGCATCCAAGATTATGCAGAACAGGGCGCTCACAAATCCTAAGATTGACGTGATCTGGAATTCTGTTATAGTGGAGGCCTATGGAGATGGAGAGAAGGGGGTTTTAGGTGGATTAAAGGTGAAAAATGTGGTGACTGGAGAGGTTTCTGATTTGAAGGTATCTGGATTGTTCTTTGCCATTGGACATGAGCCTGCAACCAAATTCTTGGATGGTCAGCTTGAGCTTGATTCAGAAGGTTACATTGTCACTAAACCGGGGACCACCCAGACCAGTGTGCATGGCGTTTTTTCTGCCGGGGATGTTCAGGACAAAAAGTACAGGCAGGCTGTTACTGCTGCTGGCACTGGTTAGCTCTCTGTCTCTCGTTTATTCTATATAACTATGGGGTTTGTGACTTGCTTTCTTTTAGATCCCTTATTTTAAGGAACTGTGTGCATGATGAGTTTCTTTAGGGTGTTTTAACATTTTTTTGCCGGCAGTACAATATTGGATGCCATACCTAACCATCAGAGCGTAACTGTATACATCCACCAGCAAGGGACTGTTGTTTGTTGGTCAGCTGCATCCTTAATTGAGTAGTCATTTGTTCGTCTTCAATCTTGTGCAGGCTAAGCTCAAACCTTTTTGAACAGATTTCTACTCTACTAGATAAGCTGTTTGAACATATCTGTTGACCACTTTTAATGATACGTGATATGATTAAAAGGGTTTCGTTAAGCTGGAGCTCAGCTTCCTGTCTTTTATATAGCTGAGTTGAGATTGGTATGTGGTTAACTTAATGAACATTTATATAAGCTTAAAAACATTCTCAATTCCAAAAGATGAGGTCCAAGCATCTGGCTTGGCATTCAGAGAAATTGATACTCTTTTGGTGGTAATTCTTTTAACATGGGAAAATAGTTAGACAATCTCTTGTGCAAATAGAAATAAAATATAAAACAAATTAGGCATAGGATTGTAGGTGGTAATATTCATGTTTCTGTCAAAATTAATATAAATAGTCTACTTTGGGTTAACTTAATTAGTGACTGCAATTTTCATTTGAAAATAAGCAAAATGGTCGTTTTAAATGAATAGCTTGCATTTCTTTCAGCTCGCATAACGTCATCTTCCTTCTGTTTTGCAATATAGGGTGCATGGCAGCGTTGGAAGCTGAACATTACTTGCAAGAGATGGAATCCCAGGAAGGTAAGACTGAATCTTCGCTATAGGAAGTGCTTGTGCTTTATCTCAATTTATGTATTGAGCTTGAATAGTAGTATGAAAAGAAAAAGGAAATATTGGATTAGTATTTTATGTTTTCTTTTTAATTTAGGTTTTGAATTTTTTTTTTTTTTTCTTTCTTTAATCTAATATGTGTGAATTTGAATTCAGAAGATATCATTATACGCACTCAAATGAATCACATATTGTGTACTTTGAGGATTATGAAATATTTGGCTACTTTTATCTTTTGTATTCATCGAGAAAAGGTTTAGGGGGTGTATTGGATTGGGATTTTAATAAACAATTTTGGAGTTGTGGATTTTATGGATTTTTAGGATTTTAAAGTCTATTTGGATTATATGGACTAGACTTTTAGGATTTTGGAATTTTTTTAAAAAGATTCTATGGACTAGATTAGATTTTATATATAAGATTGAGATAATTGTGTTGATTGATTGAGTGTTGTATTGTGATAGCTATTGCATCTAGGATTGTTTTATCTTAAATAGCTAAGTTTACATATGATATGTAGACATAATATCTATGATTGATTTGATTGTCATCATTTAATCTCTAAATAAGCATTTAGTGTAACCTAGCATTATTTGCATCTTAAATATCATGATATTCACATAGGTTGTTGATCACTTCTTTGTAAAGTGAAGCCTTGTGACTAAGTTGCTTAGTGGGCAAGCAAGTAGGTTTAGAATCGTTATCAAAGACATATTGGGTAGTAGTGATGGGTAAGTGACCGATAATGGTTGAGATCAATCTAGGTTGTAAACAACATTACAAGTAGTGGATTTGAGGACCGTGTGTGACTAGCACAGTAGTCCGTGAGTTTTTCCTAGTTGTGGGTTTCTCACGTAAATCAATCAACAAGTAATTTATTGTTTTCAGCACTTAGAATTAAGTTGATTGAATTTTGCTTAGATTGGGGTTTTTATTGAATATTGATTAATCAAGAAAAATCGGTAATTAACTTGATTAAAATCTATTCACCCCCTCTGGGTATATTTAGACACACCGCAATAGTTTCAAATCTATTGTTATTTTTTATTTTATTTTTTTATTAAATTCAAAATTTTAGTTGGATCTCATCTCAAACTTTTGGGATTAACTTTTCGTATTGCAAGAAGAAATTATTTAGTGTGATTGATGCTTTGAGTTCTTCCTGACATGGAACAGACTTTATGTCATCATCAACTTCATCATAGGATGATAGGATTATACCTTAAATATCTCGATAAATAAATAAAATATGAATTTATCCATAAATTAATATCTCGATTAATTAATAGATTTCATGTTGTCCCAACATTATTATTCTATTGTATATTAGTTTTTTAAAAGAAATTGTTTAAGGTATATTTTAAATTCATATTAATTACCTATGGTGATTTGCCATGGTGGTTGGAGTTTTCAAAACAGAGCTCCACCACCAAGGTTCAAAGTTCAAACCTTGGTATTGTATATATCGTCTCATATTTGTTCATAAAATCGCAAAATGTGGGGGAGTAGATACCTCTCGATTATGAGAGTAGATATATGGTACACCCATGTAATGTTTGGTCTCAACCAGGGCCAGAACTATGAGAGGGCTGTTCTGGGCTATGGCCAAAGCAGCCCTTTTAGAAAAACAATTTATCGATATAGGAAGGGTTAATTACACAAGTAGCCTTGAGGTTTGGTAATATTAATGAATATAATATATTTATTAAATTTAGTGAAATGTAAATATTTTGTTGTTCAAAGCTATAAAAATACACATAATATTATGGCTTCTAATATTATAGAATTAAGTCATTTGTAAGTTTAAATATTTTTTTTGAACTATAAGTTTAAATAATTGTTTTATGTATACATTTTACGATGCATTTTAATATTCTTGAGTAGGAGTGGGCATGGGTTGGTTTGGGTTGAGTTTGACTTTACCCAAACCAAACAATTATAAAATCGGTTTAATTTTTTACAACCCAAATCAAACCATTTAAAAGGTAAAACAAAACCAAACCAAACCGATAAAAATCGGTTTGGTTCGGTTTGGTTTAACAGTTTAAGAAAATAATTATATTATTTTTTTATTTGAATAAAATTAATAATATCAAATTATCAGTATAAGTAGTCGTTAAACCAATTATCAATAAGATAAAAAAATAATATTAAGAGTAATGCTAGGTTTCCAAAAAAATTTCCTAAATTCTTTCCCAAACGTGTGTAACATATAAGGTGTCAACATCACAACACTTACCATATCATCTCTTACTAAGTTTGCTAGGGATCAATAATCTTCCATCGTTTCTTTTTCAAGCTGGATCTTATCAAGCATTGCTTGATCTCGGCCTGTATCAGTTCTCAATGTTAATTGGCTCTTCTGATAAGCTAGAAGATTAGGTAAATCTTGTTAATCCCATATATATATATATATATAAATTTTCAAATAAGAACGTTCATATAACTTTATGAGGATATTGAATGTGAGCCACTAGTTTTGTATGTTTTGACTCAAATGTGTATGCACTTGTCAAAACTAGTGGCTCACATTCAATATCCTCATGAACTTATATCAGGACGTCCGCATGAGAACGAGATTATATGTGTATATATATATTCAAGTCAATGAGCATTAATATGACTTCGTCAATGAGCATTAATATAACTTCATCAATGCGTTGAATGTCGACCATTAGATTTACATAATTTGACTCAAAGTGTATGCACTTATCAAAGTTTCTCCGTAATCAATGATCCACATGCATTGGTACTGATGTAGTTACATCAGTGCACATTGACTAGAGCAGAACCGTATATATATAACCCCATTTTCCTTGGTAAGGTATATCTATGCCTCTCCAAGATTTTGGTAAATAATGTTTACTGAAAGAGTTAGGCTTAGTTTGGCATTGATGTGCTGTGGGGGGAATTGCTTTTGAATTTACTGTGAGAAGAATCAACTGAGTGTTTGATAAACTGGTTCTTAAAAGTGATGTGAGAACCAGAAGCAATTACTAGAAAAGAAGTAAATGAATTTGTTTTATTTTTGTGTGATCATAAACATGTTATAAAATAAATAATTTGTTTTTTTTTTTTTTTTTTTGTGACCATAAATATGTTATAAAATAAATAATTTATTTTATTTTTGTATGACCATAAATATGTTATAAAATAAATAAATAAATTGTTTTATTTTTTGTGTAACCATAACAAATTATTCCTTTATTTTTTTTTTATCTATTGCCATTTATATTTCATATATATCAATAATTTATTATCTTTTCATTATAGCTTTCTGGGAATCAGTTTCATAAAAGCTATAAAAAATAGCTTTTTAAATTATTATTGGAGAAGTCAAAAGTGACCGAAAACACTTTCTTGAAATTTTACCAACCACCTTAGGTCCAGTCCGGAATCACTTTTAACCCTAAAAGCAGTTCATAAAGCATTTCCAAACTGGACCTTAATTCCTTACTTTAGCCTTAAAATTATGGGAATATTCATTTCTCAAACTTTTATCCGTGAGTTGACATGAATGTCCCAATAAACCATTAACTATGTATGTTGACTTTACTACTCATTATCTTTAATCACCTTCTTTTTTCCATTTATCTTTTCTCTCTCATCAGGTTTAATAACTTGAATATGATGATGATACTTTGTCTCTCTTCATGGGTTTGTACTTCTCTCGGACCAAAAAAATAAAAAAATCTTAGCTCTCTCTACAACCTTTTCCCCTCCTTCCATTAGGCTTCTCTCTCTTCTCTCTTCTCTCTTCTCTCTCTCTCCTTTGTGTTTCTCAAACTTTCTTTTTCTATCTCTTCTCTCTAAAATTTTGTTTTGCTTACCCAAACAATTCTAACTATATATTATATATAGACGCAAATCCGATATCGTTTCTCCCCTTAAAAGTCAAAAGTCATTTGAACATGTTAAATATCACATTGTTCTGGCTGAATCCCAGCCCTATTGTTTCCTCTGTGTAATCTTTTCTTTTCTTTTCTTATCAAAAAAAAAAGAGTATCACATTGAAATCTTCATGCTGAAATTACATGCTTAGACGCTAAAATATATGCTTACAAGCTGAAATACATTCAAGGAAATTTTTGTCCACAAAACGAAAATATGAACAAAAACAACAGAATTATTGAAAATGAATCAATTTAATCTTCTCAATAATCCAATGACTATTTTTGATAAGACCGCTAGCGGGTTTAATAATAAAAAATAAAAAAGAACTCTGCAGGTTTAATTCTATTAAAAAAAACTCTAGCATGTTTAATCTAAAAAAAAACTCTATCGTGTTTAATCCATAGGAGGTCTGTGAGTTTCCAAAACAAAAACTCTTAACTTATTTTATTATACACGCTATTAGCGTGTTTAATCCAAAAAACAAATATATAGTTTGTATAT
Source organism: Acer campestre (assembly GCA_954870605.1). Lineage (NCBI taxonomy): Eukaryota > Viridiplantae > Streptophyta > Magnoliopsida > Sapindales > Sapindaceae > Acer > Acer campestre. The sequence goes on along the minus strand of OX940800.1, from coordinate 28,056,149 downwards.
TAAAAAAAAATCTCTAGCATGTTTAATAAAAAAAGAAACATATTGTGTTTAATCTTATTAAAAAAAAAATATCATGTTTAATTCATTTTTTAAAAATTGGACTCGTCTAAGGGAAAAAAACATCACAAGTGAACATATGCTAAAAAACCCTAGGCAGTAAGTATCCATCTATATAAATAAGAAAAGAAAATAATAAAGAGTAACAAAAACCAAAAAAGCACAACAACCAAGGGGAAATAGTCTTAATCACCAAAACAGTGACACGCAGGCCACACTAAACAGAAACTGAAAATTTTAGGAAAACCGAAAAGACTCCCGACTCATGCAGTCATTGCCAACCAACAAGGGGCAGAAAGACGGGGTGGAGAACCACCAAGCATCTATCTCCAACCTCAAAACATGCTTAGAAAGAGCGTATGAAATCTTATTCCCCTCCCTAAAAGTATGATACACATGAAACTTCATTTGCGAAATATGATAGATACAACGCTGCTAAGCCTACCTAACCTGCCAATGAACCCTCTCTAAGCGAGAAGAAAGCAGCTGAACCACATAAGAGGAGTCACTCTCAAGTCAGATCTGATGCCACCCATACTTCCAAGCATAATTAATGGTCATCGACGTTGCAAGAAGCTCAGCCTCAAACGCAAACACCTGACCAAAAGGTACTGCAAAACAACCATTCACAAAAGCTCTACAATTATGGAAGATGCCTCCACAACCTCCAATGCCTTAAGAACTTAAGACGGCACCATCCGTATTAACTTTGATCCAACCATAAGCCGGAGGTGACCAAACCACACTCTTGATAACCGAAGCCCTAGCCGAGTGACCATATCATGTTTAATTCAAAAACAAGGCCTACAAGACTTCCAACAAACCTTAAAAAATAAATAAATAAATAAATAAGTTGGCATGTTTAATTTTTGGATAAAAAAGCTAGTTCAGTTTCTAAGCATGTTATTTTAAAAATTTCATCGTGTTTCTTCTTCTTCTTCCAATGGAGATCTACGAACCTCCATTAATGGAGATCTGTGCACAGATCTCCCAAAAACAAAAACAAAAACAAAAAAACAAAAAAACAGAACAAAATAAAAATTATTATTATTTTTGGAGATCTTTCGAAAAAAAAAAAACAATTACTTTTTAAAAAAATATTTTTCAAAATTCATTAAGGATATTTTTATCCAAAAAGTGAAAAGCTTGTTAAAACTATAAAATTATGGAAGATTAACAAATTTAGAAAATCCTATATTTATAAGACTATTTATGAAGAAGATCCCTAAAAAATTTGGTACCAATGAAGCTCCATTTTGCCGTTCAAATATCATGCTCATCGAGGGACATTGAATGTTATTCTAGATAGGTCAACCATATCGATGTCGCTACTAGCTATTAATGATCAACCATATCGATGCCATTACTAGCTATTAATGATCTTCAATCATTTCTTCATCTTGATTGTTACCAGCTGTAAAAAGGGTGCAAAAAGGGTGCGGATACTGCCATCCAAAGAAATTAATTGTAAACCCATTTTTTATGTGTAAATTAGACAAATTTGGTTATATGAATAGTTACACTAAAATCGGAAAAAAAAATTATAATAACACTAAACTCCTTTTGACCCGTTGACTAACGGTTGACCATCATTAATCAATCATGGAAAAAGGACAATGTTCATTTTCTCTTGTTCTAGTATTTCGAAATATTATATTAAATAAATTAATGAACTAAGTAGAAGAAAAAAAAAATGTATATAAAAAAAATCAAATAACTGCCAAAAACAAAAAATATTTTTTTTTGAAAAAAGAGATTACAAAATCAAATAAGTAAACGATATTAGAAAACTTCTCTAAAATCAGAAATATATATGATCTCTCTAGCTCTCCATGGAATTCAAATGGAGATGAACTCAATCTCCATTAGAGGAAATCTAAAATCTTCATTAATGAAATGGAGATGGCATATCTCCATTAACGGAGATTTTGGTTCTAGATTTTCTAAAAAAATGGAGGAGATGCAGATTCTCTATTAATGAAGATTTTTGTTTTATATCTCCTCCATTTTTGTAGAGATATGGACCACATCTCCTCCATAGAGAATCTCTATTATATATATTTTTCTCTAAATATTTTAAATAATTTTTATTGTTTTGTGTTTTTGGATGAGATTGTGATGACAAAGAAGATAACGGGTGGAGTAGAAGCATAATTATTTTGGATTGTGATTTGCGTTGTAATGGGTTGCAATTTTTTTATTAATATTATTTAGAATAAATTACACCAAACTCCCATGAGATTTGCTCTTTTACACGCGAAAACAATTTTATCATTAATTAACACTCATCTCCTTTGTCGCCAGTCAACATCTGTAAGATTTAACCTTTGACCTTATGAAGAAGTGTAATCTTGTCTTCAACTTATGTTGTACTGTACACATCATGTCAATCAAATACATTTAATGTATGTCAGATATTTTTTGAATATTAAATAGAAAATTATAATTTTTAAAGGAAAAAATATACTAAGAGCTTGTTTAGTTGGCTTTTGAAAAACATCTATTAATAAAAGATCTACTTGCAGTAGATCTATTAGAAATATGGTTTTTGAAAAAAAAAAATATATTTGTTTGATTAGTAGACTTTTTTTTTTTTAAAAAAAAAAAGTCTATTTGGAGAAGCAGCACTCCATGAGCTTTTGCCTAGTAGAGGTTTAAACTCTACTAATCTCTACTCAATTTAAAATAGACAATCTCAAAAACTTAACCAAACAACTCTAAAAAACTCAAATAGACGTCGGTAGACCTTTTGAGGCAGTAGAAAGCTCAACTAAACAAGCACTAAAGCAATCGAAGAGGTGCAAAAGCTTGTAGTCTTGGAAAAGAACTCTCTCTCTCTCCATAGAAAACCCAATATTTTGTCTCACTGAAACCTTCTCATCAAAGAAATTAAACGACGAAGCTACTCGTCACCGTCATCGTCATCGTGCTATCTTTCTATTGGTGTAAGAAGTTGACGCACAAAGGGCATCTAGTTCGTCTTCGCGATAGGAGAAAGGTGAAAGCATAAATCTTGACCATCGGACCTCCCTTTTCAATTTTGTTTTTATTTTTTGGAGTTAATTTGTGGAAAAATTGAAGCATAATTGAGTTAAGTCACCTTTTAGAGATAGGGATTTTATTTTTTGGGATAAAAATTTATTTTTGGTGCATGATTTGTTCTGATAGAAATTTGTGTTTAGGGTTTGAAAAAAAGAATGATATATATTTGTGTTTAGGGTTTTTTTTTTTTTTTTTTTTTTTTTTTGGTGACAATATTTGTGTTTAGGTTTTAAAAATTTATCATACTGGTTGGAGGTACAAAATATCTTTTGGGTTGATACTCTGTTTTTTGTTTTGTATTGTTTCATTGTGTTTATGGTTTGATGGGTTTTCATGGGTGTCATTGGGTTTTCATGTTACATGATTAAAAAACCGAGTAATTAATTGGGAAAAAGAATCAAATGGATAATATTTCTTAGTAGAGAAATATTGTAATGAATGTAATGGATGGGAAAATCAAATCTGGCATTGCATTTTATAGCCACTCTTGGTTTAAGTTACTGTTGCTATCAACCGCCATAAAGCAACGGTAACATCTACAATATTTTTTCTTTTTTTTGTTCTTTATAAAGTTTTAGTTCTTCATTTCCTTATGGGCATTTACATCCAAAGAAAAAATTATACAACCTACAACTCCAATTAATGTTCCCGCCATTTACATATAAAAAATAATTATTTGTTTTTATCTATTACCTTGGTTATAACAGTAAATAGACATTCTGATGTAATGTTAGGGGTATTTCAGACTTTTGCATGGTCTGACAAGGTCAAAGATTAAATGTAACGGGCATTAACTAACAACAGAAAGGAGAGTGTCAATTAATAATAAAGTAGTTTCCGCGTATAAAAAGACAAACCTCAGAGGAGTTTGGTGTAATTTGTTCTATTATTTAATTAATAAGAGGGTTGAAGTGACGATACGTTATTGGACACTTATTTATTTATTTATTTAATAACACTGAAAAATACTAAATTACCCTTCATTGGTTTGTGACTAACTATTGTCAATAGTTGATCAACTGTTAATTAACGGGTCAGGGGTAAATTAATGTTATTATAATTTTCTTTTTTTACTAGTTTTAGTGTAATTATTAATTTAACCGGGATATATAATTTGCCCATAAAAAAATGGGCGAACACCTAATTTCTTTAGGTGGCAACATATGCACCCCCGTACAAAATTTCATCCTAGAGGCAAGTATGTTGTGATGGAAATGGTCGGATTGTAGGTGGGATGTATAGCATTACCGTTTCAAATATTCAGGAACCCAATTGGATTTTGTTAACACTTTTGATAAAACGGAAGATAAGCTTAAATTTCAAAGGTCTCTCCTTTTACTTGCATATTCAAGTATTACATGCATCATTCCATTCACTTGAAATTGACTGGAATGCATTAGGCACCGATATTTTCATTCACTTCACTTGTATAAAATGTTAAACCTGTTTTGCTAATTTCATCAGATAGTAAAGTGGATAGGGAGTCAATGGCAGGTCAAGACCATCGGACCAACAATTCCATCAATATACTTAGACAAGAGGTTGAAAGACGACAGAGATTATTGTCTGAGCCTCTTCAAACCGAACACTGACACATGCATCAAGTGGCTAGACTCGAGAGGAACTGATTCAGTAGTTTATGTGTCATTTGGAAGCTTGGCTGCAATAAGCGAAGAGCAAATGGAGGAATTAGCTTGGGGACTGAAGAGGAGCAACAGCTACTTCTTGTGGGTAGTCAGGGAATCAGAAGAGAAAAAGCTTCCAAGCAACTTCATTGAAGAAACATCTGACAAGGGTTTGGTTGTGACTTGGAGCCCTCAGCTACAAGTTCTGGCTGACAAGTCAGTTGGGTGCTTCATGACGCATTGTGGGTGGAACCCAACTCTTGAGGTACTCAGCATGGGAGTGCCAATGGTGGCAATGCCACAATGGACAGATCAAACTACGAATGCAAAGTTTGTTGCCGATGTTTGGAAGGTAGGGGTTAGAGTAAAAGTGAATGAGAAAGGAATCGTGACAAACGAAGAAATAGGGAATTGTATAGGGGAAATCATGGAAAGAGAAAGAGGGAAGGAAATTAGAAGGAATTCGGACAAGTGGAAGGAATATGCCAAAGAGGCGGTCAATGATGGAGGAAGCTCTGACAAGAACCTAGAGGAGTTCGTCAAAAAACTTGCCTGCAGCTGATGTTACTGTAAATTTCAGAATAATAACGTGTGATTTTCAATAATGAGCAGATTTTATTCTGTCATGTTTCTAATGATAACTGCTTTGCATACACATAAAAGAATAAACAGGTAATGACAAGATAAACGAGAAGGAAAAAAAAAAAAAAAAAAAAACAGAGGATAACAACAAAGTAATGAAAGGAGAACTAGCAGTACCATCCCATCTCATAAAATATAATACAAAAACATATCAAGGGAAGAAGAACATCAGTAAAAAAATTTCGGTCTCTATAAGAAGAGCTTCAACAAATACTTCAAAACTGTTAAAACCGAAGCTCAATTTAAAACGAAATACATCACCTAGCATTTCTAATATAGCCTAGCTTTGGCACTAATTTCCTACTCAAATACAAAAGATATTAACTGGAAATCCCAACAAGAAGGCTTCGATGTTGGTTTTCTGTACTTGTAGTTTGTTTTTATCTATCAATATATTAATTTTTACTTCACTAGCGAATACGTCCGTTTCATCCATCCCACTGTTGAAAGTAAAAAAATTATTTCTATATATGATGTTAAAGAAGATTTACCTAGGTATTGTATAAGAAAAAAACTAACGTATTAAAAAATTGAACATTGGAACTTGAGGGTTCAGGAAATTGCCTGGAAATTTTCAAGAGAGCCCTGACCACTTCAAAAAACAATCCACAATGAACTAATGAATTGACTGGAAAAATTAAAATCAAGATTCTTGAGTAAAAGAATGTCAGAACAGGCACTTACCCTTTACATTCTCCTCACTTAAGATGAGCTGGTATTTTCTGTCCGACTGCCCAATCTAACAATATCTTCAACGAGAATTTTCCCATCTGTTACATTACAAGTCGGTAAGAAGAAAAGACAGAAGTCATTTGAGTGAGCTAATACAATACTAAGAGTGTGTATGGTATGACTTTTGTTCCTGCAACAAATTAACTTTTTTAAATATCAATAGCTTCTTTGACCCTTTTTTTTTTTTTTTTTAGCATCAACTTGAGAAGAGCTTGAACAAAAAGCTCAAACTTGGGCTTCTCCAAGAAGCTCTTTCAGAGATTTTTTAAAAGAAATAAATGTCTCAAATAACCTTTTTAAATTTCAACATATATTTTTAAATACAAAACGTTATTTTATTTCTCAAATACCTTTTTTTTGTAATTTATTACTACAAAAATAGTTGTATAGATATATTACCAAACCATCTATCAATTTAAAAGTACTTTATTATTGGATAATTAAACATTAAGCTTTTTCTTAAATCTCTACTCCAAAAAGCTCTACTCATAAAAGCTCTACTCGAAAAGTCATCCCAAATACACCCTAAATTGATTGATAAAAGATTTGATGGATCAAGAAAAAAATGAAATTTAATTATTTGAAAATTCGTGTGATTTCACCCAAAAAAAAACTTCATCAACACTTTCTTTTGATCATGTCATGCATAAATGTCAATCAATTGCAAAGAAAATCAACACACAATGTGAAAGATGTATGCAGTTAAAATATACCTCATGTTAGTAACTATAAAACTGCCGACCAAAGTTTACTTGTCTTCTTCTACTATAGCAAGGTAAACTTTTTTTTGAAAAGCATCACCAAAAGCATTTTGTAGATTCTATATAGAAACGAAATATAAAAATATCACTAGACAGACTAGAGTACTAGACCATGACAAAAGAAGAAAAACATCAATGACTAACCCACCTCTATCTCTGGAAAGATTGCTAATGAGTTCTTGAACACCCTGCTTTCCTAAGGTATCCTTCAAGTACAAAGCAGCACTTGCCACCTCTTCTGAAGTAACTTTCCCATCATGATCCCTACACAACTTGAATGAATAGTTAATGTAGCATACAATTTATCATAACAGAAAATGCCATCACTACACAGCAGAACACCAGAAAATAGCAACCACAAAATTTAAAACGAAAGGAGAAATATCATCTAGAAACAATGATACACCTGTCAAGCAGTCGCCAGCGATCACCAATTATAGCATCCACATCATCAATTTCTTTCTCAAGATTGTGGAGCATAGCATCAACCTGAAGTATGACCACAATTTAAAAAGTTTGATAGCACCTGCAGTACACATAATAGAAAAAACATAAAAAATAAAAGAGGAACATTTAATAAGTCATACCTTATCTACAAGTGCTGAAGAAACTTCATCCCCTTCAGCCACTTCAGCATCATGGTCACTTTCGTCTTGAGCAGCTCTGTATGCCTTCATGGCATCCTTCTCACCAACAGTACCCTCTTTCTCTACCATGCTATTGTAAAGTTCTATCTGAGAACATCAAGACAATCAAAAGTAAGGGGAAAAAGGAAGAAAATGATAAGGCAAGAGATTTACAAAATTCTAAAGTCAAAATTATAACATCTGTAAAATGATTTTTTGATACATTGCAAAACCAAACAACATTTCCATAGGCTTATATATCGTAAGGTTTATTGAAAAAACATGGAAAAAAATGAAAAATTATATTGCAAGAAAATAAGTGATAGTCCACTAAGAATGCATAAAAAAACGGTTTATAAAGCCAACTTGTTCAGTTGACTACCAATTTTGCTTTACAATATCTGTTTAAAAAGTAAGAAAAAGGAAGAAATTGCATGGCACAGATATTCAAACTTTACATGTACCTCCTTATTGACAAGAATCAGGAACTCTTCGCGCTCACTACTAACTGACTGCAAAATTGGAGAAACCAAAATTAAAATACAGTACAGATGGTAACATTGAAAGAGTTGATACTAGAGAAGGCGAAGGAGAGAGAAGTAAACAATCAGCAGAATCTTCATAACCAAAACATGCAGTCTTACAGAAGCTGAAGCTAAAACAGCCAATGCTTGACTGAGTTTACACAGCTGCTCTTGCATTTCCAATGTTCTTGCTCTAGCTTGTTCTAGTGCTTCACTTGCTGTTGGTACAGTCATCTCTTTCAGCGCAACATCCTCTTCACTACCTTTAGATTCCTTCATCTTAGCTAGCTCTTTTTCCTCTTTCTGTTCCTCCTCCTACAAAATATTTGAAATAATTTATAAGACGATCTTGAGTCTTATAAGATACTTGGCTTTTTACCGGACTGAAGCTTTAAGTGTGACAGCACACCTTAAATTCAAAACTTCAATCATATTTTGCTAATTGCTGACCATATTTGTTAACCAAAGCTTAAAGAAATTTGCTGTGCAAATAAAACAAACATTGCAAATCTAACTGCTTGTAATAAATAATAATCTCAAATTTTCAATTTAAAATCACTTGAGAAAAAGTTGGCCTCAATTTAAACTCATCATAAGGGAAATCGTCGTTTCTTTGTCATTCACTTCCTCACCGGATTTCTCTCTTTCGTTAGATATTGATCTCACACATGTCCAAATGCTTTTTTTCACAAAATCATTTTATAGTGCCCGATTGATACAGGGAAGGAAATTGAAAGAGAGGTTGGGTGATTGATTGGAAAAACCAAAACCTAATTTGTGTGTAAAAGGCAAGTGTCCCCATAAACATTTCATACATTTCTCAATCACTATTCATGAAAACCTAATCTCACACATACGCAAGCATTTCAAGGGAGACGTCTTTCACACATAAATTAGGTTTTGGTTTTCCAATCAATCACCTAAACTCTCAAAATTAATTCCATGTTAGGAAAGCATATGGCTTTGGCAAGACCAATATCCAACAAAAGACAATTATCCAATGTGGAAATGAACAATAGAGAGACAAAGTTTTTAACATTACGTTTGAAAAATGGTGAGTCTGTAGCCACAGATTCTTAAGTGATTTTAAATTAAAAATTTGAGATACTTTTCTACAAGCAGTTATATAAAGAATCCTTTTGACGGTGATCTAATATATGTGAAGGAGAAAATCATTTTTAAAATGTGTTATATTATGTGGGTTTTTTTTTTTTTTTTGTAGCTAAGAAGCAAGGATATGGACACAGATACGGGGATACGACATGGTACAACACGAGGATATGGCAAATCTCCAAAAAGTTATTATACCGACACCGCAGGATAGGCCAATTAAAATAATTTTATTTATATATATATAATTATTATCACCTATATGACACAATTGTTATTAAAAAAAATAATAATAAAAAATCAAAAAAGCTGGATGAGTGTCTCAATTGATTTGTCATATCATATGCTTCTCTCTCTCCCCTTGATCTCTTCATCAGACTCCTCTCTCTCTCTCTCTTCATCAGACACCTGCTCTCTCGTCTCTTCATCTCTCTCACTTTCTCTTACCAAATTTTCTTCAATAGAGCAAAAGCTCTCAAAACTTCAGACTTCAATTCAAATGTACATTGAATTCACACTACTAAGTTCACATCCAAGCCTCAAAACTCAAAAGAATGAAGATATTTATTGCATTAATTTTAATTTTTAATTTTCAAAGAAGGAAGATTGAAGGTAAACTGTACAGGTACGTTGAGCCTTCTTTTTCCTTCTTTTCTTCTTCTTCTTCGGTAGTTAACTTTTTAGTTCTTCCCCTCCTCTCCTTGCTTCTCTTTCTTTTTCTTCCTCTTCTTTTCTGTCTCATTTTTTTTTTTTTTTTTTCCTTTTACGGCATGCAGCAGATGAAGAAAGTAAGAAACTCAAGATTCAATCAGATATATTTTTACAAAAATTCGATTTTGACCCCAAAAGTTTTTGAAAATTGTAAATTGACCCTGTTTTCAATAAAAAATAATTACAAAACTGGCCCAAACATATTCATACCCCGTATCCTTGCTGTATCCCATCAATCAAAGCTTTCAGAAGTCAACGGACATGCCATTTGGCGTGTCGGACACCTGTCCACATGTGTCCACGTGTCCTCCGACAAGTGTTAGCAGCAAAAACTGGTGTGTCCATGCTTCTTAGTTTTGAAGTGATTGGCTTGTTCATTAGCAAGAAATGTGCATAGTTAAATCTTCTTTATATCGTGTTTCTAAATTTTCTAATACTAGATGAAATAGGATAATATTGATAGTTTTTTTTTTAATGCATTGTTTGAATTTGTTTTGCTCTGATAAAGTTGATAGCTGTAAGTGTGACAGCACGACTTAAATTCAAGAATTTAATCATATTTAGCTATTTGATAACTATATTTAAGGAAATGGCTTGTAATTAAAACATTGTAAATTTGGCATGAACATAAATAAAACGTTGTCTAATTTTCACCTTTATCAATTCTTCCTGCATCGCAAGGTACTCCAGTTTCCTTCTCCTTTCTGAAACGGAATCTTCAGATGGCAAAGCTGTAACACCAACAGTACCCACTACCTCATCAGGGAGAGAAGACAGTGTAGCTCGAACAGCTTCCTCTGGCCTCAATTTTCCAGATACAGTAAAGGCCCTGAACATGGCATCAAAGTGCAGTGAGTGTGAGACAAATTCATTTCAAAAGAATAAGACTAAACATATATTTAACCGACAGACTGTTGAAGCAAACAAAAAAGGCAGAAGGAATGAAGACGGGGCCTTCAATCACCTGGAAAGGATCAGAAGGGAAGATGGCACAGAGTAATTAAGAGACAGGTCCAACCAATCACGGAGCTGCAGAGAGAAATTAACTATTTAATAAATTAACCCAAAAAGGTTATAATTGATAATTGTGCATTCAGACATTCACATACTCTTCTTTTTTTCTTGTTTATTTATTTATCAGAAAAAAAAAAGTATATAAAGAGTAAGGGCCATTCACATATGCATCTGTAATTATCACATTCAAAAAAAGAACAAATAACTGTGCTAGAAACTTTTGAAATATGAGATGACAAAGTTTAATCAATTGAACAACTAAAAATGAAATAAATAAATAAATATATAAATGTTGGAAGTTAATCGTAAAATAATAACAAAAATTAAGCTTAGAACTAAAAAAACGAAAAAGAAAATATGAAGTGGTGAATAACAATATACCATATTATATGCAACCCATGTAAATATACTCCTCAATATGTATTGGTTCTACTAGAGTGGGGGGGTTGGAATTCAGCTAATGCTTGCAATAGTCATCTATGCATATTCGTCCCCCAATCAGGATATTCAGAATGCAAATTGACATACAGATATCATATTCAACACATATTTTGGTAGCAGAACCTTCACATACTAATGTAGAACATAAGGTTGTTAATATCCATTCTAGAATATCTTCCCTAATATAAAACCACTGCAACTTGCAATTATCAATGTCCATCATTGAAAGCTCCTATTTTGATCGCATTCAATATTGGAACTTAAATGGAAACATTTACACCATTATTTACACCATTGACACACTAAGAAAACAATTCATGCACAAGACATCCATGCATACAAGTATTCAACCTGTTGGCGCATTTCTTCCACAGAGAGCAATCCAAGCATTCCCCTCTCTCTACAACCTTCACAAAGTTCAGCTTCTGAAAGAGACTCCACACCCTCAGCTTGAATCAACATATCATCATTCTTAATCCTAGAAAACACAAATTAATTAAAAAAGAAAATGACAAATTGCATTTCCCAATAGCACGAGTAAACCTGCTATTACTCAAAGAGACAAATCTAATATAAACTTTTCCAATCTCCTTCTCCATCTAGAAATAGTACACCTCGACTCTCCATTAAGGTCAATAAACTCCTTGTTTGCATCTTTGTTTTTTTAACCAAAAGATGCTACAAATATATTAGTGACTACGAATAGATTAAATGTATCTTACCATTGGAGTCTTTTCCGGAGCATGAAACGCAAATAAGCATCCGCTCCAAAAGGATTGATTCCCATATATTTGCACATATTCACTAAACGAGGCCTGAGAACAGTGAAACAAAGCAAAAAAAGGAAATGTTCTCATACAATATCACCCAAAAAGCACATAGAATCAATTTGGATTTGATGTAGATGCATTCAGTTAAAATACCAAATAAATCACAATGCAAGCCAACCTGCTGATATTGTCCAGAGTAAGTTCATCATTAAACAACTTAGCAAAGCCCAAAATCTCCTCATTAGAGACACCAGCACCCCTTCTAACCTGTATGATACAAATTGTTGAAGGTAAAAGAAAAAATTTCAAAGTTGAAAAACAAATGAAAGAATAGAACATGGAAGACTCATCCTAGTGATAGAATACTTTGTTCAAAAATTCATCAAGATCTTTAGCAGTTTTCTTAATTTCCCCACTTCCCGAGTTTTGAACTTCCTTCGCCATTTCTTTGACTGTATCCTGTAGAAACTTGGCATATTCTATCCTAGCGTTTAGCCTCCTTTTTAGTGCTTCCTAAAAATAAAACAATTAAGGTAAATTAATCATTCTGCATGAACAAATAACAATAATGTTCAAGTGAACAAATTCACAGCATATGCATTTTGTTCATCACTATATATGTCCATTCATTGTGCTTTTGCATAGAAGTAAAAACTGCCGCACAACACAGAAAGTAAAGAATTCATACTCAAACACAAAACAACAGAGGTACAAAAAGCTATAAAAATAGACCCACTCAACCAGTAAAGTATTAAGAGAAACAATCAGCTGAATTGTTTATTCCCTGTCACAGACAGCTAAGTAGGTATAGCATCAGCCATATTTCAAACTACAACTTTTTCTTCTGTCATCATGAAGAAACCACAGTACATTTATAAAGGCCAATGCCCCACTGCTCACATCTGGAAAACTACCAATATAAAATGAAATTCACAGGAGTAAATTTTTTCATAAGCATGGTCATTATTGCAAGATCATCTATCACTATGTCATCCCCTTTGGATAAATGACTGATCTCGAAAAATAAAATTTATTCCAAAAAATATTCTATTATAATATGGCAATCAAATACCAGTACTTCTAATCCAAAGTTATTTGTAGAATTCCGCTAATCAAGGGAATAATACTTCCACAAACCTTAAATTCTTCCATCCTTGGGCTAAAATACTGCTAGGTTTTTCCCAGCAAAAACAATGGAATGAGACTAAAGAGGGATTTTAGAGAGAAGGTTTTACATGAAATTGACGCCTCCTATGATATATTTTGGGAATTAAGTTCTTAATATAATCTTCATCTTTTTGCATGCAAAAATACTACATTATATTTATGATACAACATCAATATCACGTTAATTTCTCAGGAGACCTGCTTAACATAACTATTTAATCATGGTGAAACTAATAGATATAGATTCTAACAAAGTTCATCGCAATCTGTACCTGCTCTTTCATCTTGTCTTGGAAGGTGGACGGCAACATGTTGGGAAACAATTTGAGAAATACTGGCAACAGAAATTCCATAAAGGGAACTATTATAAATACAGCAACAGGAACTAGCCTAAATATATCCGCTGTGGTTCGTGTCAGTTGTTGCCTCTCCCTTCTAGAAAGACTCTTCCCACCAGCAAGTTTTAACAGCAATCTTGAACTGATCCTTACATCAGCCCAGAGTAACTCCAAACCCAACCAATAATGTTGCAATGTTGATACAAATTCATGCTTCCAGTGAACAAGTTTCTTGGCCCAGTCCTCCCTGCAAGAAGCAACAGCAAGACAGACAAGCAACCGCATTAAAATCCTGTTAAATTTAGTGGATCGGCTCATAAGAAAACAAAAACCTTCAAAGGATAAACTTCAACCTGCTCATAGAAGCTACAGCTCTCAAAGCAGGACCAATCCCTGTCAGAGTGGCCCATGTACTTTGTAGAACGGTCTTAGCAACCTTCTGAGATTCTTGCAACTTCTTGGCATTTGCTTTTGCTTTTGCACTACTCAAACCTTCAACAGCTTGATCACATTCTTCAGCGGATGCTTCCTTCCTCTTTCTACTGACCAGCTCTTCAATTCCCTCATCGTCACTGCCCATTTCAGGTTGTTTAGCCATAGCTGAGGAAGCATTGCGAACTGAATGAGACATCAACCTGAATCCCGTCACAGAGACGAATTCTGACCCTCCATCCCCAAGACCAAAAACTGTGATTCCATGGTATTTACACTCAAAGTGTCTAAACCAGAACAACCCCAAAACTCCTGCTTTCACCGCTGAAGTAGCATTCATTTCCTTTACATGATTCAAGTCCACAGAATCATGGTTCCAAGAGGAGCTGCAACCACACGAATCATTACATTGAATACCATATCCATGACAGTGGAAGCTTTGAATCGGGCGAGCTGAGGTACTCAACCAATCAGAAATCAATCCCTTCCTTCTCAAAACAGCTCTAGAAGCCATTATGTTCTATCTTTACTAAGTAAAAACACATTCAACTTCCTTGAAAACCACCAAGTAACGCTGCCAGATACAACATTTAATAACCGTCATAATAAATTTGATTTAATCTACAAACATATAATCTACAAAACCAATCGAAATCGGAAAATAAAAACAAAACCAAAAAAAAACCCACTTCCAAGTATCGAATTTGACTTAATAAAGTTTCAATCCTACCACAAAAGAATTGAAAACAAACAGATATGGTAAAACTGAAACGATAAAATGATTAATTTGAAGATAATAACAATAAAATCAACATAAACTCACAAGCAACCAAACAAAACAATAATCTATATGCACAAATAACGACAATATATGAGTTAATGTATAATAAAATAAAATAAAAAACTAAACGTGTTGAAATGAAAATGACAAACACAAATGAAAAGCGCAATGCAGAGAAAGCAAATAACGCAGAGATGACGTACTTGCTTAGCCGAAGAAGAATAAGAGAGCGCACCGTACTTACAATGATCAATTGTTTTTTTTTTTTTTTTTTGTAAATTTATGTCAAATGAAAGTTTAATGGAGTGAGTCTCTAACAGAAAAAGAAGGGAAAGGGTTTTGGGGAGGTACGAGAAGGTGTAAAGTTATGGTGTTACGCGGACTATTATATGATATCCTTTGCAAGGGTAAATATTAAAACAATAATGTTAAACATGTCACCTAAAATCCCACCTTTTTCATCCTACTACATAAGGTATGTGAGATGTCAATTGTAAGTGGATATACATTAATGATGATTTTATCTCACTTATCTTATGTATCCACTCACCATTTGACACCTCATATGCCACATGTGGTGGGATGAAAAATGTGGAATGTGTAGCATTACTGATATTAAAAACCTCACCACACCTTTAAACTATTATTGTCTATTTGTATGTATAATTACAAATACTTTTATTTTAGAAACCTCCCTTATGAACTAACACCGTTAGCATTCTGTTTGTGTTGACTGAATTTGACTGTAAAAAAAATCTAAAATGTCCATATTTAAAGTTTCAAAATGCGAGAATATTAACTTTCAAAGGAGAAGTTATTTTGTGGATAATTTTATCCCTAAAAATAACAAAATTACAAAATTACAAATGAATCAAAAGCATTAAAAATGAACCATAATATGTATTTAATTATCTTTTTGTTTTCAAATCCAAGCAAATACACATTTTCAATATTTTTGGTTCATTTGTAATTTTGTTATTTTTTAGGAATAAAATTGTCCAAAAAATAACTTCTCCTTTACAAATTAACATTCTCGCCTTTTGTATCATTTTATTAATTTATTTGGTAAAAGTATGAGGATATAATGGTCATTTCATACAATTGAAACTTAGATAAGGACATTTTAGACTTTTTACAGTCAACACAAACGAAATGCTAAAGGTGTTAGTCCATAGGGGAGGTTTCTAAAATAAAAGCATTTGTAACTATACTTCTAATAATAGTTCAAAGTTAATAAAAGCATTTGTAACCTTATTATATATATATAGTCTTTCTATTGTCAGTTCGTCCTGATAATAAATATATCATGACGAAGAATGTGAACCACATATTATGGAGAAGTTTTGACAAGTGAATACACTTTGAGTCAAAGTATGTAAATCTAATAGTCCACATTCTTTGTCATGATATATTTATTGTCAAGACGAACTGACAATAGAAAAATTTGTATATATATATATGTAGTCTTTCTGTTGTCAGTTTGTCCTGACAATAAATATATCAGGACGAAGAATGTGGATCATAGATTGTGGATAAGTTTTGACAAGTGCATACATTTTAAGTCAAAGTATGTAAATTTAGTGGTCCACATTATTCGTCCTGATATATTTATTGTCAGAACGAACTGATAATAGAATATATATATATATATATATATTAACTATATAAAAAGACAGAGCCCCCCGCCTCCCATTTTAATTTCTTTGACCTTTTTTTTTTTTTTTCAATTTCTTTGAAAGTAAATTACAAATACAACCCTTAAAGTTTATATAATTACTTAATAGATAGGTTTTAGTAAGATTTTAATTATAGAATCCCTTAGATTTTCTTTGAAAGTCAAATGACAAATATAAGCCTTCGAGTTTATAGAACTACTTAATAGACATGTCTTAGTAATAGTAACACAACAGGGATTGTATAGTAATTTCCAAAATTTATTCTAATTTAAAATTCTAAATAGGTTAAATCATTGTTATAGTGTACCCCAATTATTATGAATTTAGATGGAATTTATTTGCTAAAAGGTTAGAGGTAATGATATGGACTAGACCCAAATCAATAAGTATTTGGATTGATAATTATTTTATATTGTAAAATGAGATAGGGGATGAAAATATTATTTTCTACACATTTAATGACTTGAAAAGGAATAAGAAATAATATAAGGGTATAAATTTAATTTGTCATGCAACTTAATGACTTAAATATATAGGGGACGTTCGTAAAGTGAAGGAAAGAAAAAGTATTATAAAAATAAACAAATAAATAAAATAGGATTTGAGTGAAAGCGGTGGATTCATCTGATAAGGAAGAAGAATAAAAAAAATATATTAGAAAAACAGAGGAGATACAGTTGTGTAAGAAAGAGAGAAAAAGAGACACCAGAAGCTTACCAAACAAAACCCTATTTCGCTCAAGCTTTTACAGGTGAATTTGAGCTAAATATGTTTATGTTAATTGTTTGTATATACACTTTAGATATAAATTAATATTAATTAAATTTTAGCTCACCTAAGAGTAAAATAGGTTTGCTTTCTATAAATTAATATAGGGGTATAAATTTAATTTGTCATGCAACTTGATGACTTAAATATACGGGGGACATTCGTAAAGTGAAGAAAAGAAAACATGTTTCAAAAAAAAAAGGATTTGAGTGAAAGCGGTGGATTCATCTAATAAGGAAGAAGAATAAAAAAAAAATTAGAAAAACAGAGGAGATACAATTGAGCACGAAAGAGAGAAAAAGAGACACCAGAAGCTTACTGATCAAAACCCTATTTCGCTCTAGCTTTTATAGGTGAGTTTGAGCTAAATATGTATCTATTAATTGTTTGTATATACACTTTAGATATAGATTAATATCAGTTAAATTTTAGCGCACCTAAAAGTAAAATATGTTTGCTTTCCATGAATTTTTAGGTACTGAATTACTTCAATTGTGTGATTGACAACTATGTTGAGAAACTTTTAGGTTGTAGTATAATTTGTTGTTGATTATGGGCTTAATTTGAGTTTTATTGGATTCGTTTATAAGATTTGAACTGCTTCGATTGTGTTTTTTTATTTTTTTTTTATTTTTTTTTATTTGTGTCAAAGTCTCTATTTCTAGTGATGTTTCTGATTCTACAGATTGATGTTTGTTAAATTTTAGTTTACCTAAGAGTGAAATTTTATGAATTGGTTAAAATTTCTATTATTATTTTTTTCCTTAAGTTTTTAAACTACTTTAGGAAGTTTGTATCAAAGATGGACAACTGATACTCGCTTTTTATGTCATTACCACATAGCGAATTCAAAAGATGTTTATAAAGAAATTCCTAAGCAATGTGCTCTAAGTTTTGAAAACTAGTAAAACGGCAAGCTAAGGATTTGTTCCACAAGTATTAGGTTAGATTAATCGATTTGCTATCTATTTTAAGTTAGTCTAACTAATGTGCAAGAAAATAAATCATGGTAAGTTAGATAGTGTATGGTTTGAGAAACCATCAAACAATGTATGTAAAGTAAATGACAAGAATATAAAGAGAATACAAATGGATATAAGAATCTAATACCAACAACCTAGATAAGAAAATGGATTTAAACAATTAAGTGGAAGTCTAGGGAAATGATAGAGTAGCTAATGGACTATGAGCAATTCATACATGGCTTCATTAATGTACGATCCACACAATCAATGACCGATCTCATTCGAAAGTGTGTTTAGGCTATCACTACGAACCCTAAACAACTTCCCACCAAAATACCAAACCGATTAAGGAAAGGGGGTCAAGGTGGGATCAGTTAGTGACGATCAAAGGCCTAGACAATTGTGGTTGATATACCTTCCAACAACCTATCATATTCACTATGTGCTACAATCAATTAAGTGTGTCAATAACTCAATCAATTTTATCATAAGTAAATCCTACAACATATTGCAATCAACAAGTGTGTCAATAAGTTAATCAATCATGTAAGAGCAAGATCGAATTAAAAAGTAAATAAAACTATAATTGTGTAAACATAATATTCAAAGCTTTAACAAATACTCATAGTCCAAGAGTGTCTCAAATCATCCCCCTAGAATGGGGGTTTAATTACACATAATCACAAATAAAGATTATAAGTAAAATGTAGAGAAATCACCCTTGGGTCTCTCTTGTAAGCTTGATCTTTCCTTGAGCTTCCTTGTTTATCCTAGTGCAAAGATTGGGTGATGAGGATATGTTTAGATTTGTGAAGTCAAATGGAAAGTGACAAAGGAAATGGGTGTAGAAGGTGGGTAGAGAGGAGTGATTTGGGTGAAGTAGTCTAGATGTTTGTTGATGAGATTGGAGAGGAGAAATGGAGAGATTAGAAATGGTTGAAGAAGGAGAGACCTTTGTTATTTGTAAAAATGGTGTATTTATATGTTGTGAAGGCTAGGGTTTGAAATAGGCATGAAAGGACAAGATTACCCCTCTAAAATGGCTTGAAAACGTCCATTTCGCTGAACTGGAAAGTGCAGTTCGCGGTTGCATCGCAGTTAGGTTGCAGTTGGTTCGCGGTTCCCTACGCAATGGCTACTAAAATGGGTATAACTTTCTTTCTAAGACTCGGAATCGTAATCTATAAAAACCACTAGAAATAGACTTCCAGGGTTTTCCGAATAAATGTAAACCAAAATGTGGTTCAATTTGAGGAGAAAGATATGACCCTTTGAAGTTGGATGATCTGCACACACTTTTTACAATTTCAGCCCCTTTTGCCACCAAATCTCACGTCTTGCTCAAAATGCATTGAATGCCTGTAATTGACTAGAAATGATCCATTAGACACCAAAATACACTCGAAAACAAGCTAAAGGATACAGAATTGAGGGCCAAAATCATAACAATTTTGGTTCGATCAAATACCCCTAAACCAAACCTTTGCTTGTCCTCAAGTAAACTCAAAACAAAACAAACAAAAACATAAGACACGACAAAATGACTTTATCTAAAAATTTCTTAGACAACAACAAACAATTCAAGTGGCTGCATGTCCAACCGGTGGTGAGATACAAAGATGTGTGATAGGGAGAAGTAGACATATGCAAAATGTTTTAAAGCAACTCGAAGGCACTAAAGGGAAACTCGCACAATCATAAATCTCACACCTAAAAGAGCTTTTATATTAGGAATTACTTACTCTCACACCTCAAGCGTAATTTGCTTTGACTATAAGCCTCACGTGAAGTCTCTTTTTTCTTTCTGCTCGAAGTCCTAAGTTCACACTCATGCAAGGTATGCAAAGATGGAGTTTATACATAGGAATATAATGCATTGCATACAATTTGACATTAATAGACCACTAATTTCTTGTGAACTAGCCTTGGAAGGAATCAAATGCCATGGACGTGGAAGATCATGCTTCAACAAACATTCACATTCTAGATTTCATCGAAGATCACAAAGGTCTTTTCGTTTGGTTGTAACAGGGCTATGGGGTGAATTGTGGTGAACTAAAGAATAGGAAAATTGGATTCAAAGGTCACCAACCATGCAAAGATACATTACATAACACACCCAACTTAGCTCTACTTACTTGTAAACTTGAACTCTAGCGTCTAGGCATAACTTTAACATATTTGTGCTTCCAAAATTGTACTCTACATTTGTGAGTACTTAATATTTAAATTTTTAAGGCACTTTTGTTTTTTTTCTTTTTCTTTTCTCTTTGTTTTTTTCCTTTTTCTCTTTGCACATTTTGTAGGGAAAAATACCGTATAGTACACGCAGCGGAAGCGAGACTAAAAATAAAATAGATTTAGTTGCTTTTAAAAAATTTTCCTTTTATGAACCTTAAACCCTTTAATCAATTAAACATATATATTATCTAACAAAAGAAGAATACCTTTTGTCGCGTGATCCGATTGACTTGCGTCGATGGTAATCCGCAAGATCTTCAATCCTAGCACGAACGTGGATCACCTAGGAGCGTGGTCTCCCTTTTCTTTGAATTGCAAACCTGTGAATGGACAAAACAAACTTTTCTATTCTTTGTTAGTCACAAAAACAATCAAAAGAATACTAAGATTATTCCGGTCACTTTTGAGTTCTCAATCTAATGATCGAAACTCGCGTGAACCAAGATCGATGTTGTACACACAAGCTTATTGATGAATAAGCAAATAGTATACCATCAAAGAATAATCTATATCTCTTTTATGTTTTTAGTAGAATAAAAATAATCTTTCTATGAATTGAGAAGAAGAAGAAAATAGAATCAAGCACCAAAAACCCCTAAAGTGGCCGAATTCTATAAGTCCACATCTATAGGTGGCAAAATTTTCTTTCTCTCTTTTTATTAGGGTGGCCGAAAAAAAAATAACCTAAAAGGGACTAGGGTTGCCGCAATACTCAAGCCAAAAAGGAGTTTGTATTGCACCCTAATTCCTATTTAGTTTAAGACTCCCAAACCCTAATCCAACTCATAAATCTTTTATTCTTTTATTTGACTAAATAAAAAGACTTCTTATTTGATTAAATAAATAAAATTAATTATTTATTTTCTTGTCAAACAAGTCTTTTAATTTAAGTATACTACTACCAATAGTATACCTTTAGGAATCATATTTCCTAATCAGAAAAGATTTGTTTCTTAATTAAACAATTAATTAATAAATTAATTAATTCTTATTTAATTAAACAATGAAACAAAATAATATATTAGGTTAATTAATTCACCTTTGCCGCCCCACTTAAAATAAATGGGCTATATATTATTTTCTTATTTCATTTAATCCATTGGACTTTAAATAAAAAACTCACATGTGAACTAGACTTATTCTTACTAAAAGAAACAAGCCCACATGTCATTCATTAATATATAAATATAATTAAGCAGCCAATTACGTAAATAATGTGCAAATTATATTCTTAATATATTAAATGCAATTCTAGATGGACCCTGAAATTGGTCCGGTAAAATATATCAAGTGATCCATGCAAGTCCGTGTGGATTGGGGATCTTGGCGGGCTATCTAAATTTAAGCTTCAATAGACATAACATAATCACAATCAACAAATGATTCACTTAGGTCCGATCCATTAATTTTAACTCATTCCACTAAAGAGCTAAAATTGAACTCTTAAATAAAGACAGAAAAGGAAGATGTTTCCTCATTCATACCCTAGACAATCATGTTGGAGATAGTGTATCCTCGTGATTAATATCAGTAATCGCCAAGAGTTCATAGACCGCCTATAACTCTCCAAGTTACCATATTTACTCATATGACCACGTTTTGAACTTGGATATTTTGACTTGTCCAGAAGCCATGTTTTCAATAGACACTATCGAAAACTCAACGTTGAGATTTAATATCCAATTACCTCAACACACCCATATGATGATATTATACTCTCATTTGATAAATGGAGCCACGATGTCCATATCTATAAATAAAGTCCTCTATCGATTAACAAATGAATATCACCAAACTATCGAGGATAGACTATGCGATATAATCGTACTCATTGATAACTCAAATGATATCACTTGCAACCATAAGTCCATCATTTATCTCAGGATTAAGATAGACTCTCCGATTGTCCTGATAATGAAATGACTTTTATCTACTGACGGTTATAGATAAAGTATTTCATTGTGATCCAGTTCAATGCACCCAGTGCACTAGATTCTTTTGCTCGAAGACACTCCGATGATTTTAGACTCATCATATCTCATTTGATCCCACTCAAATGCTAGCAAAAGAATTCTACAACTTTAACAAGATAAAGGTGCCCAACCTTTAACTTAAGTTGTGAACAATATTCAAGACTAACTAAAGAATTGTGTCTACCACATACATATCCATATGTACGAACAATTCTTCTTTTCTCATAGTCTTTAGACCTTATGATTATTTACTTTGACAAATATAATATTAAACTATAAATGCTATACGATTTGTTTAAACCAGAAATCACTTTATTAATATGAAAAAGATTGTTAATTACAATATTACACTCTTGCTATTGAGCATAATCCTAACACATTTAACATATGGCAATTTGGCTCTACATGCAAATTTTGGCACTTTTACAATTTTGAGCCATTTGCTTAGCACATTTTCACACATCGCCTAAGTACACGCTATTTAACATATAGAGCTTTACACATTTCACACCACAAAACTATTATACATACTAACATGATTAGCAACAAGGGGTAGGTTTGTGTTTATGCTTATGGCTATATGGTTCATTGTTGTTCCAAATGAAAGGTAAGTGTTTGGCCTCAAATTTGGCTTAGGAGCACACATAAGGGATTAAGGAATGTGTTTAGGCTTTTTAAAGTAGTTAATTGCACACACATTGCCTAAGATCATTTCCACGATTTGTCTATCAAGGGAATGAATGCATCCATCAAGCAATCCATAATATGTATGAGATGTATGTCATATGGCATGTGTCGTATATGACGAGAAAAGTGTTTCAATAATAGAAAAATTATACACTCAAGTGTGTTCTTTAAGGCTTGTGTTTGTGGACTCACTAGGTAATCTCCACTATTAGAATAAGGCGCACGAGCACCGAGTCCCCTCAACTTAAGCACAAAGAGGATGGGATTAGCCCACAAAAGTGCAGAGTGACAACAAGCTACATCACAAGCTCATTAAGCAAAAGAAAACTCACCATAAGCACACGCTAAAGGCATCATACCCAAGCTATTTAAAGGTCGAAAATTTGGCCATGCGACAATTTTGAAAAATTTGACAATAAAAAGACTCAAGACTTAAAAAGACGACTCACAAAGGCGGCTACACCCCCAAACCAAAACTCAACATTGTCCCCAATGTTGGAAACAAAGAGAGTTCAGCCTAACGGTGTGCACCTAACATAACACAAAACACAAAAAAATACAATGCGAAAGACCATCTCAACATAGAGGATAAAATTCCAAAAACTGGTGACTTTTGAAATCGACCTATGTTCACTCTTCAGAAAATGGTTCATGTGCAGATTTTCAAAACAGGGCATCGCCCTTAACCGTTGGTCGAAGAAACGTTCATAACTTTTGAATCCTTTTGCCCAAAATTTTATGTTTTTTTATACCGTTGGAACCGTATCGAAAAATTAAAGAACACATAGCTGGTGAAATAATTTATTTCTTCACCAAGAAGTACAGTTTAAATAAACATTTGGCCTCATAAATTTCAAAACAAGGTACTTTCGCAAAGGTCAAAGAAAAACTTGAAAAAGTAAAATGAAAAATGACTCAAATAATGAATCCACACCCCTAAACCTAATCTATTAATTGTCTTCAATTTTTATATGGCATTGAGATGCATGGACAACGAATAAACAAAGCATGGAAGGCAAGAACTCAAAACACAAACAACATAAATACCCTAGGCACTAAACACAACACAAACAAACCACACACTTGTTCTAAACAAAAATGATATCGCATCCATCATCCAAGTGGACAAAATAATGTGATCATCAAAGCCTAAATCCACTATCACAATCAAATCACACCCTTATTCTAAACAAGAAAACTAAAAAGTAAGAAATGAAACAAATTAAAATAAGCAAAGAAATTGTGCCTAGGTGAGGTGCCTCCTACCAATCGCTTGGTTTTTACGTCCCAGCTAGACATGATACTTGGATCGGTCATTTGAATTCCAAGGTTTCAAATATGCACCTATATGCGATTAGGTCTTGGAAGTATTTGTCGCCCGCTGACGTGTTCCTAATCACATTAAACAAAGGCAAGTAAACTTCACTTGAAAAAGTGGTTTAATAAGTTCAAAAAAATATTAGCTCCATTTACTTTTGAGCAGGCGGCTTGGAAAAGTAGTGGGAGGGACATAAGGCTTTGGTTCCTTCATTTTATCATTTGTCTCCTCTTCTTCTACTTCTTCACCTGTAACACTAGAAGACTCATTAGCAAAATTGTGAACATAATTATGCTCTACATTCTCACTATTCCAAGGGATGGTGGTAGTTTCTTCTAGCATTTGTGGACTTGGGAATTCTTTACTCTCTTGCCTTTGCATAGCCTCCATGATTGTTCCAATGTGCACTTCCACTCTTCTCATTGAAGCTTCCAATCTTGAAAACCTAAGTGCACTTGCCTCCAAACATCCATTCAAAGTTTGCTCGTATGACATTTGTGATGCTCGAATGACCTCCAGCATTACTTCTTCAGTATTCCCATCCTTCGGTCCCATATTGGAAGAATTTGAGTCATGAGCTCTTTCTTCCCTTGAGTGTCTTGAGGCAAATAATTCCATTTCCCAGTTGAATTTGGCCAATTGCAAGTCAAAAGGATCCATTGTTCCTGAAAAGAAAAAAGAAAAAAGAAACGACACAAAACACAAAAGATAACAAAACTAGAAAATCTAAAAATAACAAAAATGACACACTACTTAGAAAATCTAACAAGAAGGAAAGTTACACAAATCAACTACACTAAACACCAATCCCTGGCAGCGACACCATTTTGATACTCGCTTTTTGTGTCGATACCAAATTGCGAATTCAAAAGATGTTTATAAAGAAATTCCTACGCATTGTGCTCTAAGTTTTGAGAATTAGAATAATCCATACCTTTTTCTTGAATAATCTTTTTGCACCTAAAAATCTCCAAAAGTTTCAAGTTGGAAATTCCTACGCATTGTGCTCAAGTATATGAAAAGAAGTAATTTGATAATCAAACATTTTCAATATTTTCAACATTTATTCATCTTAAGCCATTCCATAAAAAGGTCAAACCGATTATCATCCAGAATTTTACTTTTAAAGAGAATAGATTTCAACATATGAGCATGTGTGTGTGTGCATGTGGCTCGTTATTTCATTTTTATTTGACAACCCGAGCTAATTTGATTATTCAACTATACTCCATAAAGCCTTTTTGTTTTGTTTTAGGCTTGAATCAAATTTTTTCTTTTTTAATGATTCATTTCAACACTTCTTCGTTTTTTCTAACATAAACATATATGCTTCATGGTGGCTTTCACTCATCACAATGGCGTAGCCCTTTCCTACATTGGGCGGTTGCACAACCAAGGTGTGTAGCCCTTTCCATTAAGGTGCTTGTTAAGTTTTATGTTGCCGAAGCAAATGGATACCAACCATAGTTCATCTTTAAATGTACTAGTCCTAGGACTTCAAGTGTATCCAAAACTTACATCAATCAAACTCAACTTACTTTACCAAGCATACAAGAGAAGCAAAGTGCATCAAGTTTTATGACTTAAAAGCACATGATAAAAAAACAATACAAAGAGACTTACTTAAGATCATTACATCTCAAGAGAGTGGCTTTCAAAGAATATGAAGTTCATATTTTTCAAAACATGCCACTCAACAATCATACTTACAATAAAACATATCATGATTAAGATCAATGTGAACAATTATCACCAAAAGATCTTTAGAATAACAAATGTCAAAGATGACCATATAAACACTATACTAGTTCTCTAATATGACATGCTTCATGAAGTGGTACAAAAAATGAGTTGAGAGATGAAAATTCAAGTAAGCAAGCAATGTGATATAGACATAGCTTCGCAAGCTATTTTCATCAAATGTAAAGTCTTCACCCTTTTTATGAGTCCTCTTGGCTTGTTGTTCTCATGACAACAAGTTATTGGTGTCAATCTAAGAGACTAAAGACTATGCATTTCAACTAAAAAAAATAAAATATGACTTTCTCCAAAAGTCTTAACATGATTGTCACCATATAGATTTCATGATATACAACTTCTCTAAAGTTAATCAACAAATTTTGACTATCATAACAACAATGTGAGATAGCTAAGTTCATGTCAAGTTATAAAGATACAAAGCAAACAAGCTAAGTTTCTTAACAACATAGCACTAATCTTGAAGCTAACTCACATGTGCAACTTACACTATTGGTAAAAGCACTCACCCTAGACAAAATTTGTCTTGGGTGAACCTACACAAACATTATCAAGATTCTTATTGACAATAATGTTGAATCTAGAATAAAGACTTTCTATGACTTGCTCAATAAGAATGTCATTGATACTCTTCTTTTCAACATTACTAGCAACACATGCTTTGTCAAGTTTAACAAGATTTGCCTTCTCCACATTCCGAACATTCTTAACATGCTTTGAGACGTTATCATGCTTTCCATATTTAAAAGCTTTAGCATGCTTAAAATGTAGTTCAATCTCTTTATCCCTAGATGCATTTCCTACTTTGCAATATTCAACATATTTAAAGCACTTAGGCTTGATATGGCTTACAGTATTACAAAAATGGCATATGGGAACAAAAGAAGAGATTTTACCTTCCGGAGTTGGAGAAGCACAAATGGGAGTTTCAATGGGTACCATGTTCTTCAATTTGTTCTTTGTTTTGGAATGTCTCTTCTTAGGAGCTTTCATGTCAACAATGAAATTTTCCTCGCTTGTAGGAAGAGATGCTTCTATGAGTTTCTCCACAACTACCAAGTCGCTTGAGCCTCCTGGAGTCAAACTAGAGATGATCATATCCCTTTCAAGAACAAACCCCTCAACTTCTCTAAGCTTCTTAGCAAGAGCATTCTTTTCACCAAAGAGCCTTCGAGTTGTTAAAACAAACTCATCCACTTGTAACTTGATCAAATCATCCTTCTCATCAACCTCTCTTAAGGCTATCTTCAAATTTTCTTGAAGACACTTTACCTTAGTGATACGATCCTCGTTGATTGTAACAAGGATGATGCCTCGGATCGTTCTAACCTCTGGTTCGGATGGAGACCGCGACCCAACACCTATAGCGAGATGTGAACCTTGGTATAAGGAAGACGCCACAATCAAGGATGGAATACTTGATTGATAAGTCAAGGAGGAACGCCACAGAGAAAATCTGATAAGTTCCAATTAGTTCTCAAGGAACAAAAGAGAAAACTCTCTCATTTTTCATTCAAATTCCAAAGCTTCCCAAAAACATAGAGGTTGGTTCCTTTTATACTAAAACCCTAGAAGACAAGGTAGGCAACATGCCTAATTTTAAGGAAAAGACAAGGTAGGCAACATGCCTAATTTAAGGAAAAGAAAAGGTAGGCAACATGCCTAATTTAAGGAAAAGACAAGGTAGGCAACATGCCTAATTTAAGGAAAAGACAAGGTAGGCAATCATGCCTAATTTAAGGAAAACAAAAATTAAAATTGAAATTCCTCCAAATGAAATTCCTCCAAAAGCCCAAGTCTTCTCTTATTTGGCCCAATCCATTGCCTTGATGACATTAATTAAGCCTTGGTCTTCATGTGGGCTTATCTTGGGCTCCAACAATTTAGAATCAGCCCAAGTGTCTTGGATCAGGCCATTGAGTGCCTCTTTGAATCTCCTAGCCCTAGCCCTTGTTATTGGCCCAACCGGAACATGCAATGGGTCCCTTGGTGCAGCTCCCTTATTCTCATCATTCCCTCCCTCTTGAAAAGGATTTGTCCTCAAATCGTCACCTACATCAAAAGGAGACAAATCAGAAACATTGAAGCTTGCACTAACATTATACTCACCTGGAAGATCTAACTTGTAGGCATTGTCATTGATCCTTTCAAGCACTTGAAATGGGCCATCTCCCCTAGGAAGTAATTTAGAACGCCTTTGGACTGGGAACCGTTCCTTCCTCATATGCAACCACACCCAATCACCTGGCTCCAACACAACTTTCTTGCGCCCTTTATTAGCTTGGTTGGCATATTGTTCAGTTCTCCTCTCAATATTTTGCCGAGTCTTTTCATGGATTTGCTTAACAAAATCTGCCTTTTTCTTACCATCCAAGTTAACATGCTCATTCACAGGTAAAGGAATTAAATCCAAAGGAGTTAACGGATTAAAACCATACACAATTTCAAAAGGCGAAAAATGAGTTGCAGAATGCACACTCCTATTATAAGCAAACTCTACATGCGGCAAACAATCCTCCCATGTTTTCAAGTTCTTTTGTATTATAGCACGCAACAAGGCAGATAAAGTTCTATTAACTACTTCAGTTTGACCATCAGTTTGTGGATGACAAGTAGTAGAAAATAAAAGTTTAGTTCCTAACTTGCCCCACAGAGTTTTCCAAAAGTAGCTTAAGAACTTAGCATCTCTATCCGAAACAATGGTTTTAGGCATGCCATGCAATCTAACAATTTCTTTGAAAAACAAATCAGCAATATGTGATGCATCATCAGTTTTATGACAAGGAATGAAATGTGCCATTTTAGAAAACCTATCAACAACCACATATATAGAATCCCTACCCCTCTTTGACCTAGGCAAACCCAGCACAAAATCCATAGAAATATCAATCCAAGGTCCACTAGGTATAGGCAAAGGAGTATACAAACCATGAGGCTGAACCCTAGACTTAGCTTGTCTACATGTAATGCATTTCTCACAAATTCTCTCTACATCACGTTTCATATGAGGCCAAAAGAAGTGTTCATGCAAAACATCTAGTGTCTTGGCTATACCAAAGTGCCCCATCAAACCTCCCCCATGTGCTTCTCTAACAAGCAATTCACGCAAAGAACTCTTAGGCACGCATAATTTAGTTTCTCTAAACAAAAATCCATCATGCCTATAAAACTTGCCAAATGCAACATTTTCACATGCATTGAATACATTGCCAAAATCAGCATCTTCCACATACAATTCTTTAATGTAGTTAAAACCAAACAATCTAGCATCCAAAGTGGAAAGTAAAACGTACCTTCTAGACAAAGCATCAGCGACGACGTTTTCCTTACCTTTCTTGTACTTGATCACATATGGAAATGTTTCTATGAACTCCACCCACTTGGCATGCCGCTTATTTAGCTTATGTTGCCCCTTTAAATGCTTTCGTGCATAAAAGCTCACTTGTTTTCTCTCCTTTTTTTTCTCATCAGCCTTTTTTTCTTTTTTTGCTGTTTCGGACTCCCTCTCTTTTGTCTCTCTTTCTTTTGAGCTCTCACTCTCCTTTTTAACATCTCTCTCTTTTTTTAACCTCACTTGATCTTCATATACTTGGCTTGGGGTTAAAGGTACAAGAGTGATTGGCCTTTTATTGAGTACAAATGAGTATCTATTTGTATATCCATCATGAGTCACATGCCTATCAAACTGCCATGGTCTTCCTAAAAGAATATGATTCGCATCCATTGGTACCACATCACAAATAACTTCATCTTTATATTTTCCAATTGAAAATGACACCAACACCTGTTTATTCACCTTAACTTCCCCACTATCATTCAACCATTGTAGTTTATAAGGTTTTGGGTGCTTCAAAGTTGTCAAATTCAATTTTTCCACCAAAGTAGTGCTAGCCACATTAGTACAACTCCCCCCATCAATAATCATACTACATACCTTGTCATTAACATGGCAGCGTGTGTGAAAGATGTTATCACGTTGTACCTCATCCTCTTCCTTGGCTTGAGCACTAAGAGCTCTTCTTGCGACCAAAAGCTCTCCACCTACCGGATATTCGAAGTCACTTGCATCCTCCAAAGGTGGCATAGACTCATCATCAGATTCTTCCTCGGATTCGATATCACCATCATCCCTCAAAACCATTACTCTCTTGTTTGGGCATTGTGATGCAATATGACCTGCTCCCAAACACTTAAAGCATTTAATGTCACGGTTTCTAGAAGGTTGAGGATCTGATTTACCTTGATTTAATGAGCCTCCGGCCTTATGATCTTTAGGAGGTTCGGCTTTGGCCTTGAAACTAGGCTGGTCCTCTTTCTTGCTCCAATTCGGTTTCCATGATGATGAAGAACCCGAATTTTGCCCAACCCGTGTGGAACCCTTCCTCTTCAATTGTTGTTCCACTTTGATGGCCATGTGTACCATGTCAGTCAATTCAACATAGTGTTGCAACTCCACTACATTTGCAATGTCTCGGTGTAGCCCATTTAGGAACCTAGCCATTGTCGCCTCTCGGTCCTCCTCCACATCAGCTCGAATCATGGCTATCTCCATCTCCTTGTAGTAGTCTTCTACACACTTAGACCCTTGAGTAAGAGTTTGCAATTTTTGAAACAAACCCCTGTAGTAGTGACTTGGAATGAATCTCCTCCTCATAACAGTTTTCATATCCTCCCATGTCTCAATAGGTCTTTCTCCATTCCGTCTCCTACTCATAATCAATTGATCCCACCAAACAATAGCATAATCGGTGAATTCTATGGCTGCCAATTTCACTTTCTTCAATTCGGAGTAATCATGGCAATCAAACACCAACTCTATTCTTTTCTCCCACTCCAAATAAGCTTCAGGATCAGTTTTACCTTGGAAGGTTGGAATCTTCACCTTGATATTACCCAAATTATTATCAACCCTCTCTCCATACCTATCTCCTCTATTCCCATACCTATCTTCTCTATTCCCATACCTATCTCCTCTACCTCCCATTCCACGCCTAAATCTTCCCGCACCCACATTGGACATGCGATCATCCCCTTCCATGTCGTTTTCATCCCCATAATAATCATTAACTTCTTCCCTTACCGGAACTCTCTCTCTCCTACGTGCTTGGTGAACGGGTCGTGGCTGTTCCGCACGTGCGCTTTCCACTTTATCTAAGCGCTCATGTAAGTGCTCCATTTCTCCCCTCATCATTCGTCTCATCTCCCCTACTAATGCCTCCTTCCAATTCTTTAGATCTGCTGGAATGGAAGAATCCTCAGTAGTGCCTTTATCTTTGTTGTCAGACATGTTTTTCCTGCAAGAAAAAAGATTAGAAAATAAAAAGGACCTCACGGCACTCCCTCACGTGTTTCGCTCGAATAATCAATTCACTCAACACTCGTGTGTTTCACTCATCATATTCGGCTTTTACCCTCAGTATTTTCTCACCACTCTTGCCTTTTTCCACTCACAATTTCCTCAAAAGTTCTTATCAAACTAACCAAACAATAATCAGGATTTCTTAGCTACGTTCACAAGAAACTTAGATTTGCTAGGTTCACACAAACGAAATACAATGAAACTGAAATAATAGGGCTGTTTCTACTACCAAGAATATATATATATATTTTTTTTAATGCTACTACTGCACGAAACCAGAAGAAGAAGGACAAAGATTGATATATATTCAACTACAAGATCGTTAAAAATTTTTTTTTTTTTTTTTTTTTTTTTTTTTTTTTTTTACCGACCTTGATCAACAAGCAAGATCTTCTGAAATTTTTTTTTTTTTTTTTTTGAGTACTGAACTTGAACGGAATTCAAAGGAAGACGAAGAACAAAGATAGATAAAACCTGATGTTAGATGCCGAAGCTCTGATACCAACTGATACGATCCTCGTTGATTGTAACAAGGATGATGCCTCGGATCGTTCTAA
This sequence comes from Acer campestre, assembly GCA_954870605.1. Lineage (NCBI taxonomy): Eukaryota > Viridiplantae > Streptophyta > Magnoliopsida > Sapindales > Sapindaceae > Acer > Acer campestre. The sequence goes on along the minus strand of OX940800.1, from coordinate 28,024,074 downwards.
CCTCTGGTTCGGATGGAGACCGCGACCCAACACCTATAGCGAGATGTGAACCTTGGTATAAGGAAGACGCCACAATCAAGGATGGAATACTTGATTGATAAGTCAAGGAGGAACGCCACAGAGAAAATCTGATAAGTTCCAATTAGTTCTCAAGGAACAAAAGAGAAAACTCTCTCATTTTTCATTCAAATTCCAAAGCTTCCCAAAAACATAGAGGTTGGTTCCTTTTATACTAAAACCCTAGAAGACAAGGTAGGCAACATGCCTAATTTTAAGGAAAAGACAAGGTAGGCAACATGCCTAATTTAAGGAAAAGAAAAGGTAGGCAACATGCCTAATTTAAGGAAAAGACAAGGTAGGCAACATGCCTAATTTAAGGAAAAGACAAGGTAGGCAATCATGCCTAATTTAAGGAAAACAAAAATTAAAATTGAAATTCCTCCAAATGAAATTCCTCCAAAAGCCCAAGTCTTCTCTTATTTGGCCCAATCCATTGCCTTGATGACATTAATTAAGCCTTGGTCTTCATGTGGGCTTATCTTGGGCTCCAACAATTTAGAATCAGCCCAAGTGTCTTGGATCAGGCCATTGAGTGCCTCTTTGAATCTCCTAGCCCTAGCCCTTGTTATTGGCCCAACCGGAACATGCAATGGGTCCCTTGGTGCAGCTCCCTTATTCTCATCACTTAGCCAAAAGATCAATATAGGTTGGATTCTCACTTAAGCACTCTTGAAGATTTGGATCAACTTCCTTGTCCAAAGAATCTTGACATACATTCTTTAAAGTAGAGTGAGAGGCCGTGAAGGCAACAAAGTTGCTAACTAACTCTTCTTCACTAGAAGACTCATCACTTGAGTTCTCCTCTTCACTAGAGTCATCATCATCACTCCATGTAGCCGCCATAGCTTTTCCCTTATTATCCTTCTTAGTCTTATCACTAGGACATTCCGAAGCATAATGTCCAAGCTTTTTACACTTGAAGCATTGAACCTTATGATTGCTCTTAGCATGACCACTCCTCTCATGTGTAGGAGTAAATGACTTCTTGACTTCCACTTCCATTGAGTACTTGTCACTTGGCTTGGCACTTTTCCTCATAAACCCCCTAAACCTCCTAACCAATAAAGCCATCTCTTTGTTATCATCACTACTAGCTTCTTTAACGACTTTGAGAGCTAAACCCTTGTTCTTAGCCTTAGGCTTCATGTACGCCTAAAAGGTTTAAAGAGACCCTAACAACTCATCTATGCTCATAACGTCTACATCCTTGCTCTCTTCAATGGCCATAACCTTTGCTTTGAACCTTTTTGGAAGTGATCTTAGAATCTTTTAATTTAGCCTCTCACCAGAGATAGGAACCCCAAGGGCTTGACATTGATTGGCAATCTCTAGTAGCTTGAATAGAAAGTCATCGAACTTATCTTCCTCACACATTTGCAATGTCTCAAATTGTGAGCATTTGAAGCCGAGACTTCTTCACTCCTTTAGTCCCCTCATTGGTGACTTGGAGAGCATCCCACACCTCATTTGCGGTCTCTAGGTTTTGGATGTAGGAAAATTGCCTACTATCCACACCTCCAAAAATAGCATTCACCACTCGATGATGCCACTTCGCCAACTCAAACTCATTAGTAGACCACTTACTCTTAGGTTTGGAAACAATGGTTCCATTCTCAAGTCTCTTATTGGGAGAGAGATAACCTTCTTGCACAATCATCTAAGCTCTCTCATCAATAGAGAGAATGTAAGCCTTCATCCTCAATTTCCAAAACTCGTAGTTGTAACCCTTGAGAAGAGGGGGCCTAGAGTTGGAAGCCCCTTCGATCATAACATCATCTTATAAAACCATACTTCAAAAACTTAAGCAATTCACACAAGTGTATAAACCAGATCTCATCAAGTGCCGTTTGACGACCCGCTCTAATACCAATTGAAATATACAAACGTAGTTAAATTGCCTAAAGCATACCTAAAGGGGGTGAATAGGTTTTTACACCTTTTTCAATCCCTTGAAACAAACACAAGTTTGTCCCTCAAGGTAGCTTACATTACAACACATAAACCAAACATACAAGTATAGACATGTTAAGCATGTGATCATTAAAGTATTGTCTATACATCAATAAGAAGCAAGAGGAAGAATAACATTAAAACACAACAATAAAGAATACTTGTATTTCCAATAATGTTCAATGTGTTACAAGTATCAATCAAAATATAACTATACAAAAGAATCAAAGAACAAAAGAATTATACATACAACTATGATCAAAATTTATTTGCTTACATATCACACTTAACAAATCTTGTTTCAAAATACATTACAAGTGAATATTGAGCAATAAGATTAAAGCATACACATATATAAATATGAAAGAGAAGATAGAAAGAATTGACATAAGAAATTTTTTAACGTGGTAAAACCTCTAAGGAAGAAACATCCACAGGTTGAACTACAACCATTGGGTACTATATATTGGATGATAGATTAGAAATTCCTCAAAAGTGACCAACCTATGATCTACTCTCTATTGGAGTTTATGTCTACCCAATCAGTATTGGTAGATAAGAAATCCCTCAATGATGTGAAACCACCATATATTGGAGTCCCTGTCTAACCAACATTATTGGAAGATTAGAAATTCCTCAAGAGTACATACACATCCCATGTATACTCTCTATAGGAGTCTATGTCTATCCAATCGCCCGGGCCTACCAATATAGTAGCCAACTCCCTATCCAAGGCACTCATGCCTATTGAGAGCTCCAATGTATAGCTATCTGAACCTTCTCAATCCTAGCCATGACTTCTTGCTTGATTATCCGGACCTCTTATCCTAACCAAGACTTCCTTGCTTGACTATCCGAACCTCTTGTCCTAGTCAAGACTTCTTGCTTGGTTATCTAGACCTCTTGTCCTAACCATGACTTCATGCCTTTTACAAGAACTTCCTAGTGTGATCAATGAATGCAAATGATGCAAACAAGCAATTCAATATAGAACATGTGATCAATACATTCCTTGGAAACTAGACTTAATCATATGAGAACACAAGTCATAATAGTCTAGATGGAAAACTTGAATTAAAACCTAGAGCATGTGAAAACACCTAACACATATGACTCCTAGTTTCATTCACAAATCTAACACTTAAATAAATCATATACATGAAGCACATATTCAAGATATTAGAAACATACACAAAAATGCTAGAATCACAAAATATGTTCATTGAATAATGTAGCCAACATTTAGAGCAAGGATATAATGAATAATCAATTAGATCCTATTAGGCTCTAAAATACAAAATCAAATGTACTAATCCTAGATTTGTTCAATCAAAGGATCAAAGTACATGCCAAGGTTATTAATTATAAAATGAATCAAGCAATCCACAAACAACCTTAGATATCAAACTAATCACAGTACAACTCTCAAACATGTGAAAATCTAGAATCATAGAAAACTAGTTCACATTTGTCTCTAATTAGACTAGATTAGGTTTGATTATGAAGCTATTTTTCTTAATAGCATTCATCATACATACACATACATATAGAAGAAGAAACCCCAAGGTAATTGAAGGTTATAAAAGAAAAAAACACAAAGATTAGTCAAATACCTATGATTCACGAGTTGGTTCGGTTTTGAAGGTAAAGCCACCAGAAAACACAATCAAACAGTTGCAAAACCACTTGGAAAAGGTAGAGAACTTGATTACATAGCTTCTCCAACTTGAATCACTCAATTCAGAGTTCGAATGAGAAAGTTATGGTGTTTGGAATGTGAGAAAGTTTGGAGAGAAAATTCTACACATTAGTTTTCTAATTTTTCTTCTTTTAAATGAAATGAGAGGGAAATGAGAAACTTAAAAGAGATGAAAAAGAGGGAAAGAAGTGATGAATCAGAGGAAGCCACGTCACTGCCCTGTGAGAGGTGCGTGAGCCTCACGCGTCCATCACGGGCTGATGACTCGCTTTTTGTGTCGTTACCAAATTGCGAATTACCAAAAGAATGTTATAAAATGAATCTTTACGCAATATATTTTAAGTTTTGAAAATGAGTAATGTGGTAAGCTTAGAGTTCGTTCCACAGGGAATTAGAGTAATATGTTGAATTAATTAGCTAATCTATAAACAATAAAATAAATCATAAATGATGGATGAGTGAATGGGTTGTCAAGCCATCAAACATACATGTAAAATAAACCTAATAAAACTAATAAAATGGAATGCTCAACAAATCTAGATAAGAAATATGGAATAAACAATTAATAGGAATTCTAGGGAAATGATAGAGTAGCTAATGGACAATGAGCAATTCATACATGGCTTCTTTAATGCACTATCTACACAATCAAGGACCGATCTCATTCAAATGTGTTGTTTAGACTGTCACTACGAACCCTAAACAACTTCCCACCGCAATGCCTAACCGATTAAGGAAAGGGGGTCACGGCGGGATCGGTTAGTGACAATCAAATGGTCTAGGCAATCGAGGTTGATCACCCCTCCAAAAGCCTATCCTATTCACTATGTGCTTTAATCAATCAAGTGTGTCAAAACTCAATCAATTTTATCACAAATTAATCCTACAACATATTGTAATTAACAAGTGTGTCAATAACTCAATTAATCACATAAGTGCAAGATCTAATTAAAAAGTAAATAAAACTTAAATCATGCAAACATAATATTGAAAGCTTTAATAAATACTCATGTCCAAAAAGTCTCTCAAATCATCCCCTAAAATAGGGGTTTTAATTACACATAATTACAAGCAAGAAAAGGAAGTAAAATGGAGAGAAATCACCCTTGGGTCTCTCTTGTAAGCTTGATCCTTCCTTGATGCTTCCTTGCTTGAATCTTGTGCAAAGAGTGGGTGTTGAGGATATGTCTAGATAGGTGGAGTCATATGGAAAGTGACAAAGGAAAGGGGTGGAGAAAATGGAAGGAGAGGAATGATTTTGGGGAAGTAATCTAGATGTTTAAGCTTAGGTAGAAGAGAAATGGAGAGATTAGGAATGGTAGAAAGGAGGTTTCTTGGTGGTCAAGAGTTGTCCAAAAGAGGAAAAAATGTGATGAATTTATAGGATTTTCAAAATAGGTCACGAATGGCTAATTACCAAAACACCCCCTGTACTTGTCAAATTACCATTTTGGCCCCTCTAGGGGGCCTTCTTGTAATTTTCCTACCAATTTCAGCCAATCAGAATGCACAGAAGAGATGGGTCGCGGTTTGCACAAATGGCGACCCTTGGAGAAGCAAATGGCGACCTCATCAGGTGTGGAAATCACTTCCTGTCGCCATGGCGACCTTGAAATGCCAAATGGCGACCCAATTGGTGACGTGGCGAGACAAGAGTGGACGGTGAGGCGTGAGAGGGGCTGCCGGATTCCGGCTGATTGGGACGTCAGGACTGGAACGATCGGAGAGCCGGTGACTTGGCCGTCCGATTGGGATCGGAACCGGCCGCCGGTAGGTCCGGGAAGGGCCTCATCTGGCCGGCGGCGCACTTAGGGTTTGGCTGCCATGGCTGTCGCTGGTGCTTTGAAGAAGAAGATGAATAGTTGGGGTGCAATTAGCAGCAAGATGGGGTGCAATGGGCTGCATCAGTTTGTCTAAAACGGGGGTGTGTTTAGAAGTGGAATGGGCTGTACACAGCTGATGGATCAGGTTTTGGTGTGCAGCAATTGGGCGCGCGTTTGGGCCATCTGATTTGGGCCTCTTCACTTAGTGAAACGCACCGTTTCACTTTTGGGCTTCACTTGGGCTCGCGCATTGGGCCACGTTTGCATGTGGGCTGCACCGATCCACACTTCACTAAACGCACCGTTTCATCCGCTGACGTGGCGCGCGCTGACAGGTTGCGCGGCAAATTGCAATTCAGCCCCTGTTCTCTTCTTTAATCACAATAACTTCAATTCTTCCTCCATATTTTGCACGTTTGCCCCTATTTCACCAAAATTACTCCAATGCCCCTGAACTCTATAATTTCCTGAAAACACTTAATTTACACCATTAAATCACGGGATAATACCCTAGAATCAAACAAAAGGGAAAGGAAATAGGGGCCAAAATCATACTAATTTTGGTTCGATCACGGGCTCCTCCCAAAAATGGCTTTAGCCATTCTTGCTTCCCTCGCGCTCCTCTCTCGTTCTTCGGCCGTATTTGGACCTCCAAACTCTGAATTTGAATCTGTCTTTGGATTATGAACAATGACTCTCTTATGCACTAGGAAGACTACCAAACTTGATAAAACGTTGAATTCGACTCAAAATACGACGATGAAGTCAACACAACGAATGAGAACGCAAAGAAGCGTAGCTTCCTAGTTTGGACTCGAAACCTAATGAATGAGTAATCAAAATGACCGGGACTTAATAAGGAATCATATGAGATCATATTAAAGTCCAAAATCAAATAAACACAATACCACACAAGTATGCCATTTCCTAGAGATAGTCCTAGAACATACAATTCCACAATGTTTATCAAGATAAATCTAATGCATGTGCATACTTCAATAAGTGTGTGAGTGTGTTATACCAATTGTGTACAACTATGTAGGAACATATATGAATGTCATGTGTGTGTGTGCCTAAGCCTTGTAAGAGAAATGAGGTCAATTATACCTTTGATGATCAATGTACACTACAAAAAAAATGGTCTTTTCCGACGACTAAATGCCGTCGAAAAAAATGCTGTCGAAAAAGACCATTTCCCGTCGGAAATACCCTTTTCCGATGGGGAAAAGCTGTCAGAGGCCGTCATAAATACGCTTGTCAGAAATAAGTATTCACTGACAGGCCGTCACAAATACTACCATTTTCGATGGCCATGGCCGTTGGAAAAGATAAAAGTGTCGTCGGTAATAGTGATTCTAGGTGGTCAAAATTACTTGTATTTTCGACGGCTTTACCGCTATTTTCGACGGCATATTGCCGTCGGAAATAATTGAATTATTAAAAAAAAAAAAGCATGACTGAACTTGATAGTCGCCATATCACTCGTCACGTGTCACGCGCCACGTCACCCAGCATGTGGCACTTTAAATTCATGTGGCTTGAACCCTTGACCTGGATGACAATAAGAGTTTCCCTTACCATTTTGCTATAACCATATATTTGATGTGTTTTGCATATTATTTATATATAAGCTATTGATATGTTTGTATACTATGTAATTAAATATATTTTTTTTGTATACTATTTAAATATAACTATTGAGATATTTTTAAAAAAATAATATTTTATTAAAATTATTAAAGTTTTTGTTAATAGTGAATTTTGGATACATTTAACACATATAGTGATACATTAAAAATATTGACCTACAAGCCACATTTTTTATGTAGTGTTATAAATTACATACATTCCATTATAATTTATTAATTTTTTTTTTTAATAAAATTGGACTGATCTAAGGGGGAAAAGCATCACAAGCGATCATATGCTGAAAAACCCCTAGACAGTATCCGTATATAAAAGAGATAAAAGAAAGTAAAAAGTGACAAAAAGCAACAAAGCACAAAGAGCCAGGGAAAACAACCCCAAACAAAAAGAGGCACGTAGGCCACACCAAAAAGAAAAAGAAAACATCAAGAAAAACGAAAAGACTCGCGGCCCATGCAGTCATTGCCAACTAAAGAAGAACAGAAAGGCGGGGCAGAGAACCACCAAGAATCTGTCTGAAGCTTCAAAGCATGCTTAGAAAGCGTATCGGCAACTTGATTACCCTCCCTAAAAATATGAGAAACCTGAAAATCCATATGTGAGATTTGGAAGATGCAGCGCTGCCACGCCTGACGAACCCTCCAAGGAACCAACTCAGAACGAGAAGAGAGAAGCTGAACCACATAAGAAGAATCGCTCTCAAGCCAGATTCGATGCCACCCATACTTCCAAGCAAAATTAATGGCCAATGAGGCCGCCAGAAGCTCAGCCTCAAAAGCGAAAACCTGACCAAGAGGAATAGCAAAGCAACCCCTCACAAAAGCTCTACAGTTCCGAAAGATACCACCACAACCACCAACCCCCGGAGAGCCCATAGCAGCGCCATCAGTATTCACTTTGATCCATCCGGGGGCTGGAGGCGACCAAACCACACTCTTGATAACCGGGGCTTTAGAAGGGCGACCCTGAAGACCAAATCGACGAAGAATCAAAAGGTCATCCATACAGTTACGCATACAACCAATCTCAAGGCGATTAGCCTCTAAAACCGCACACCAGACCAAAGAAAGGACGGATCTAAAGTCCACCGACTTCCCTTCAAAGATCCACTGATTACGAGCAGTCCACACCCCCCATATCACTGCATGGATAGCCGCTTTCCACAAAATCCGGACCTGCTCACTAAAGGAAACCGACATGGCTTGCAAGAAGAAGGATTGCCAAGTTTCAGTAGAGACACGTCGCTGGAAAGTCGAGAAAACTGCCTCCCAAAGAGCAACTGCTAGGGGACAATGAAGAAAAAGATGATCTGCAGATTCACTACTAACCCCACAAATACTGCAACGAGAAGCCAACTGGAACCCAGACCTGCAAAGGCGATCCTCAGTAGGAAGCCTGTTCAACATCAAACGCCAAGTCAAAGCAGAGCGAGAGGGGGGAATAAAACGAGACCAAACATCTCTCCACCAAACAACCTGAGGAATATCACGGAAAAACTGGGAATAAGCAGCCTTGCAAGAAACACGACCATCCCGAGAATTAGCCCAAACCAGAGAATCCACAACAGGAGAAATTGCAATACGATCAATCCGAAAACACAGATCCGGGAAACGCGCTCGAAAACAATCGGCTAGCACCCATCTACCCTGATGAATAAAATCCGAAACCCTCGCCCGGAGCGGATTAGCTAAATAATCAGGAATCCCTAAAATGTCCAAAATGGGAACCCCCAACCAATTATCCCGCCAAAAGTCCCTCTGAGAGTTCTCGCCAATTAGCCAGATACCTTCCTTAAGAAGGGAACTATAATTAGACCGAAGAGAAGACCAAATCGAGGAGGTGACATACCCTCCATGAGGCTTCTGCAAATGCCTGAGATACCTCTCCCGAAGAAAAGAGAAAGCAAAACCATCAGAGGTCATAAACTTCCAAGTGAATTTCCGCAACAGTGAGTCATTCAGCAACCCAATATCTTTCAGACCAAGACCACCCTGAGAGTAAGGCCTACAACAACGATCCCATGCAACCCGAACCAACTTAGTCTCCTCACAGGAACCGGTCCACAAAAAGTTTCTCAACTTGCGGTTAATTAGTGACAGTAGAGAAGAAGGCCACTTGTAAATCATGAAAGAGTGCACAAATGAACCAGTGATGACTGACCTGATCAGAGTAGCACGACCGGCCAGAGAGAGAGACTTGCCCTTCCATTTAGCGAATTTAGACAAGATCTTATCCGCAATAGGGCGAAGCACTGCTTTTCGAGGCTTACCCCGAAATAAAGGGACTCCCAAATACGAAAACGGAAGATGCCCAATCTGCATACCAACCAGAGACTGCAAACTACCAATCCGAGAGGGGGAGATAGAAGATCCGAAATAAATCGAAGACTTACCCCAGTTAACCAACTGGCCTGAAATATCACCATAATTGCCAAAAGCACCCATGATATGCTTTAGATTCTTTTGAGTGCCTCTGCAAAAGATCAAAACATCATCTGCATAGAGCAAATGAGTAGGAGCCAAAAAACCCCTTGGGGAAGAAATCGGCAGAATCTGAGAAGAACCCACCAACCTCGTTAATAATCTACTAAGGAAGTCCTCTGCAATACCAAACAAAAGCGGAGAGAGCGGATCTCCCTGACGAACCCCTCTAGAGCAACCAAAATATCCCTCTGGGACCCCATTCAAAAGAACTGAAAGCCTAGACGAACGAAGAATACTGTTCATCCAATCCACAAAAACAGAAGAGAACCCAAAAGCCTGTAGCACTCTGCAAAGGAAAGACCAATCCAGGGTGTCAAAAGCCTTACGGATATCAATCTTCATGGCCAAGTTACCCCCATAGCACTTCTTATGCAACACATTCACACAGTCAGAAGCCAAAGCAATACAATCCTCGATATGCCGGTCTCGAATGAAACCGAACTGTTGAGGAGAAATAATCCTGGAGGCAACACGAGCTAAACGATCAGCCAAAATCTTCGAAGAAATTTTAAATAGGAAGTTGCTAAGAACAATCGGACGAAACTGATCAACCGAAATAGATTCCCTCAGCTTCGGAAGAAGAATAATGAAACTGGAATTAAGACCCGGGAAAATAACTCCGGTGATGAAAAAATCCTGAACAGCAAGGACCACGTCACTACCAACAACATCCCAACATCTTTGATAAAATCTACCAGAAAACCCATCTGGCCCAGGGGCAGAAGCAGCATCCATAGCAAAGACTGCATCGTGAATTTCATCTGCAGATGGAACGCTAGTCAAGAAAACGTTCTCTGCGGCAGTTACCAAGGAAGGAATCACATCATCTACAATAGATAAATCTCTTCCAACTTGAGAAACATCCGAGGAAAAAAGGTCAGAATAATAACTAATGATATGATCCCTGATGGTAGGCCGATCCTCCGAGATAACCCCATTAATCGAAAGGGCTGATATAACATTACGATACTGCCTACGTTTGATAGAGGCATGAAAGAATGATGTGTTCCGATCCCCATCACGAAGCCACCTAACTCTAGACCGATCCCGAAAAAAACACTCCTGTCTCCGTAACAACACATCAAGCTCAGAATGAACACTCACCTCGGCCAGAAAAAGATCATCTGAAAAACCCCGGTTAGACAAATCTAGCTGAATAGAATGAAGCTCCGCACACTTCCCAGCAATGGTAGAGTTAAGATCACCAAAAACCTCCCAATTCCAAGACTTGAGAGCCTTCTTCAAGCTTCTCAGCTTATAAATAACAACCTGAGGAGGCCTACCCCAACATGAGAGCTCCAAATCCTACGAACAATAGCAATAAAATCAGGATGCTCTAACCACATGCTCTGAAACCGAAACGGTCTATGACTAGAGACTTCAAAATCAGACAACCGAACCAACAACGGGCAGTGATCTGAACAGATACGGGGAAGAGCCACACAAGAAATTTCCCGCCAACAGGAAATGCAACCATCAGAAACCAAAACTCTATCTAATCGTCTCTCAACTCTAGTGCGGTTACTGCGACCTCTAACCCAAGTGAATCGGGCACCCTGAGAACGAATACCAACCAAATCACAATCCTCAATCATCGACCTGAAATCCTCACAAGAACCACGGGCAGGAGAACGAGAACCCAAAGCCTCATGAGCACCCAGAACCGCATTAAAATCCCCAACAACCAACCAGGAAGAAGAAACCAAACTAACCATATCACGAAGAGACTGCCAAAGAGACCTACGAACCACTGTAGAAGTGCTCGCATAAACAAAAGTGTACCAATGCACCCGAGAACCGATCGAAAGTGAAACAGTAAGATGTTGCTCATGACAATGAACTATCTGAACCTCAGGAAAAGAAACACAAGCGAAAACCCAAATAGTCGGAATCAACCCACCCCTATCATTCAAGCCCACCAGACGAAGATCAAGAGAAGACCAGAAACCTGAAGAGATAGAGGAAAAATCAACCATAGGTTCTGCAATACAAACCAAAGCAGGCCTATGAAAACGACATAACTCTCTAAGTACCCGCCTCGTGGATTCGCCCCGGATCCCACGACAGTTCCAAAATAGAACATTAATCATCGGAAACCGTCGGAGGAGCCCGATATCCGGACTTTAAAGAAGCCAGCCTACGCTCAACCCTCAAAGCTCTCTGAGCAATCTCATCATCGGCGAACTCACCCTCCTCCATTTGGGAAGCCCATGAGGAATTTGCAATGAGGTGAAGCTCGGCTTGAGATTCTGACAACGGACCCGAGGTGCGAATAAGCACCCTAGGAACCACAACCGAAGAACAAGAAACACCAGATCCATCACTACTCTGATCCACATTGACATTCGAAAATGAAGACACAACCGCCTCCTCAGATGATTGATTGCCTGAAACCTCATGAACCCTAACTTGCCGACGAGCTGTCTGACCCGGACGAGAAGATGACCTGGATAAAATGGTAGAGACCATAGGACGAACCTGATTGACCAACGAAGAACCCTGAACAACAGTCTTAGCATCATGCATCACCCCTACAGTCGAACTGACAGAACTAATAGAAGGATTAACAACCGAAGAACTAGAAACCAAAACTGAATCAGTGCCCTCATAAACAAATCCTGAACCCTTATAATTTATTAATTAATATTATAATAATAAATTATTTATTTATTCTATGAAACCGGGATCAACAAAACAAAGACTATTTCCGACAGCCTCAATGCCGTCGGAAATAATGTATTCCCTTTTTTTTCAAATGGAATAAGACTATTTCTGACGGTATTGAGGTCGTTGGAAATAATGTATTCCATTTTTTTTCTTTTCAAATGGAACAAGACTATTTCCGACGGCCTAAAATGCTGTCGGAAATAGTATATTCCTTTTTCTTTTTTCAAATGGAATAAGACTATTTTCGACGGCATTTAGGCCGTCGGAAATAGTGTATTCCTTTTTCTCTTTTCAAATGGAACAAGACTATTTCCGACGGCATTGAGGCCGTCGGAAATAGTGTATTCCTTTTTCTCTTTTCAAATGGAACAAGACTATTTCCGACGGCATTGAGGCCGTCGGAAATAGTGTATTCCATTTTTATTTTTTTTTAAATGGAACAAGATTATTTCCGATGGCATTTAGGCCGTCGAAAATAGTGTATTCTTTTTCCTTATTTTCAACGGGACAAATACTATTTCCGACGGCACTTTTTGTGCCGTCGAAATTGAGAACAAAATTGACGGCTTTTTGCCTATTTCCGACGGTAAAATGCCGTCGGAAATGTGATATCATATTTTTACTCATTTCTGACGGCACTGAAATGGCCTTCAGAAAAGGTACCATTTCCGACGGCAATCAACGCCGTCGGAAATAGTTCGTCACTGATAGGCTTATTTTTTATTTATTTTTTATTTTTTTATTTTTGTAGTGGTAGCTTATTCCTCTTTTCAAGACACAATCTTGCATGAATTGTAGCCGAGTCTTTCTTTGAAATTTTGAATCATCGTTTCTAAGATCACTTACCAATACAAGAGAAACAACGTTTTGATATAGAATACATGCCAACAAAAACCAAAAACCTAACAACATCATAGTAAGATTATTACAATTTCATAACATAGAATGCAATTCAATAGTGTTTACAAACAATCAATTCCAATATTTGTTAGTAACTTTATTTTCAGCTGAGCACATTATGGCATCATTATGATAAATATATAAAATAATAAATAGTTAGAAGGGTATAGATGTAAACATATTTATTTTCAGTTATTTGTAACTTAAAAAAACAAACAACTTATCGTTTATATTCAATTTTTAGTGAAAAAAAACATGTTTTTCAGTTTTCAGTCACTATTCAATCTTCAGTAACATTCAGCACTGTTCAGTCTTTAGAAAAATAAATCAAACGAGAACTTAGGCCCTGTTTGATTTTATGTTTGAAGACTGAACAGTGTTGAATGTTACTGAAGACTGAATAGTGACTGAAAACTGAAAAACATGTTTGTTTGTTTTTTCCATTGAAAACTGAATATAAATGATAAGTTGTTTGTTTTTAGTGGATATGCTTTTAATTATTCACCATTTTGAAGTTTACAAAGTCTAGTGTGTTGATGCTAGTTAACAAACTCATGGGTTTGGATCTAATTATAGAACAATTAATCTACAATTTGTGTTACTTCTTTCTCATTGTGACGATTAAAATTCCTTTTAAGTTGTAATATCTTGGAATTTCCATGAAAACACCATCCAAGTCCCATAGAATTCCTCATAATCCAGCCCAAAGGCACAATTATCATTTACATAGCAAATTTCTTGAATTAGAGGACTATTGAATACAGTCGGTCTAATGCGGAGCAAATTTATAGTTGTCGGTTCATCATGGTTACTGATATGAGACAGACCTTTAACAATGGAGTTATTTGAGTTTTGAATCATCTAGGTTTTGTGATGCTAAAATGTTTTACCATGTGAAGAAAAAAATGTATTGGTAAGAGCATCTCCAATGCTAATGTGGGTTTTGAAAAAATTAGATGCCACGTAGGATGAACAACCACTTTGTTAAAAAAATCATCTCCAATGCAACCTCCCTAGTACAACTTCAAGCTGAGGTGGCAACCTTTTTTTTAGAGGCTATCATCATGACTCTCTAATTTCAGAGGATTTGTTAGACAGCCTTCTTGTTGGCCCAGTCAATAACCACTCTTGTCTTCTACTTTGCTTTATTCAATAATTCTAAAGTATATTTAAGGAGACTAATAATAAATTGACATATCATTAAAAACATATATTTTACAAGTGAAGCCTTGGAGACAACTTTTTCATTTGGATGTCTATCAAGTTTAGTTACATGCCACATATGAAGCAATTGGCTTGACAATGTTGACATATCACTATTTTTTTTCAAATGCAAGCCACATTACCATTGGAGATGCTCTAAAGATAGTTTTGGAAGTAAAAAATTGTTTTAAATTCAAGTGGTTTATTGTTAAGTGAAAAGTGAAATTTTTTCACTTTTATAAACAAGTGATTTCAGGGGTTCTTTAAGTGATTTTGTAAGTTTCTCAAAGTTTGATTGGCTTATTTCGGTGACAACCCATATATTGGGGTTTGAAATGTAAGGGTAGCTTAGGTGTTGTTGATTAAGCTCAAAGGCCCTTTCAACACCTTAAGGTGATCAGCACTCAAAAGGTAAAATACTTATGCTTACTTGCATTGAAGAGATCTTAGTTGCACACACACATAACTCATGCATATATATACTTCTTTTATGTTGTGTGTTTTATGTTTTTGCATTCATGTTATTGAACTCTCTTTTTGCATGTTTTATTTGATTGCATCTTGATTGATAATTGCCATGTCACTTTAGGCATTAGGATGCATTCTCTTCACACTTCA
Source organism: Acer campestre (assembly GCA_954870605.1). Classification (NCBI taxonomy): domain Eukaryota; kingdom Viridiplantae; phylum Streptophyta; class Magnoliopsida; order Sapindales; family Sapindaceae; genus Acer; species Acer campestre. Next base: position 28,009,024 of record OX940800.1, on the reverse strand, counting down.
CACTTGCACATCTTTGATGGTTTGTGTTGTGTGAAATTCCCTTTAAAGTTTAGTGTTTTATACCTAGAGGGGGGGGGGGGGGGGGGGGGTGGGGGGAGGAATAGGTATAGTCCCAAATTCTTCCAATATTCAAAAAGATGCGGAATATAAGAATGAAAATGAATACTTGTAATGATATAACAATTGTATATTATGAATCAATTCATGTAAGCATCAATATACAAAAGAATCAATACAAGAGAACATATGGAAGATAAGGAAATATAAAGCAAAAATGAGACACAATGTTTTTACGTGGTAAAACCTGAAAGAGGAAACATCCACGGGTTGAATCCACAACCACCGGCAAAGCAAATCCACTATATGAAAAGAACTTACACACTCAAAGCTATCAACACTATGATATCCACTTCAAGCTATCAAATCCTAATCACCTCTCAAAGGCCTAGTGAATTACCTAGCCTACTCTCTATCTAAGATGTATCCCACACCTCTAGAGAGCAACTTCCTATCCAAGACTAAAAAGCCTCTAGGAAGATTTCTTTGCTTAGCAATCTAGATCAAGAGATCCTAATTAAGCTATCCTAGCTCAACCATCTGGAGTATTCAAACTCCTTGCTAAGACTTCTTGCTTAGTTATCCGAATCACCTTGATTCTAACTAGGACTTCTTGCTTGGCTATCCGGAAACCTTTCCTAGCCAAGTCTTCTTGCTCAAGTCAAATAGGCTTCACTCACCTTGACAAGAGACTTCAACCTATTACAAGGCAATGATCTAGGTGATGCAAATGATGCAAGCACACACAAATAGAGTAAGTAGATCAAACACACTCTATGAACATGCTTAAAGATAATCTAGAATATACTATCAACACACAATCACAAATCTATCTAGAAATCAAAGCATGTCAAAACAATAAGAACAAGATTAAGATATTCAATATATGTCACAAAAATCTTAGTTCTTATATCAAGAAATCAAGCCTAGAAGATAACATGAAGCACATTATAAAAACAATTTCTAGAATCAATTTCAATCAATCTCAAGTTTAGCAAGAAATATGTTTAAGAGAAATCACAAAGCTAAACACAATTAACTAATCAATCATACAACCCTAGCATATGATCTAACATACTTCTCAACATATTTCAACAATCAAACAGAAAGAATCATAGAGATGATCAAATGAAATTGCAAGAGAAGAAGTATCACATACAACTAATGACCTCGTACTGAAAATCAGAGTACTGTGAAAAATGACGAAATCAATTGCCTCTGAAAATGCTTGGGGTTTGTAGCTCTCGTTGAGACCAACAATTTCGGCTTTTGAATCACTCAATTTCGAGTTCGTATGAAGAAGTTATGATCAAAGTAAGTAAGTCAAAAACATGAACATTTCTGCAGAAATTTCAGATTTGATCTTGTTCAAGTTATAAAAAAATAGAGGGAAGAGAGGTCATTTGAAGAGGAGAGAAGAGGGGCAAAATTGTCCAAATTTTAGGGGAACTTCAGACAGCCCACGTGTGGTCAGCGTGTGCCACACGTGGCCAGAGAGGAGCTCTGTCCGTGTGGCACACGTGGTCCACACGTGGCCACCTCTTGCTTGGCTTTTGGCCGAGCAACCTCCTCGCGCACCTCTCGCGTTCTTCAGCCGTATTCGGGCATCCGAACTCCGAATTCGAATCCGTTTTCGGATTATGAACCGTGACTCCCTTACGCACGATGATGACTACAAAACTTTGGCAAATGGTTGAGAATTCATCTCGGAAAATGACGACGAACACAACTCAACGAATGAGAACGAAAAGTAGCGTAGCTACATCGTTTGGACTCGAAACTTAATGTATGAGTAACCGAAATGACTGGGACTCAATAAGGAATCAAATAAGACCATGTTCAAGTCTAAAACACAAGAAACACAAACATACAAACACAAGTTCACATATGAATGCCATTTCCTAGACATAGTCCTAGAACATGCAACTCTAAAAATGTATGAGCATTTGAGTACACTGCATGAGCATACAAAATCATGTGAATGTGTTATATAAATGGTGCACAACGATGCAGGGACACACATGTATGAATTATGTGTGTGTGCGCTAACGCCTTGCAAGAGGAAGAAGAATCTTGATACCTTAGCATCCAAGTAAGCGATGTTCCCCTTGAAGACGATATTTGCACAAGATGTTGCTTTTTCACCTTTGAGGCACTTTTCTTCCAAGAAAAACTTAAGCAACTACTAATACAAATATAGAGCGTTTTGCAATGGAATCAAGCCAATACAAATAACGGATCTTACAATCTCCCCCTTTGGCTATACCATGGAAAAACCTCAACCTCACCATACATTTATCACTCCAATAGACTCAATGTTGATAGCATTCTCTCATCCTCACATTACAAAGAGATCCCTAGAGTAAAAGGTCTTTAAATCTTCTTGAGTCTTCAAGAATCCCTTCTTTGAACTTCAAAACACCTATGAGAAAAAAAACAACCAACAAGAGAACTTCTTCCAAAGAAGAATGGTGAGAAACTATCACATAAGCAAAATAAAACTTCCCTTATCTCAAGTAAATAAATGTTAACACATTAAAAACTCTCCCTTAAACACCTTAACACAAATAAGACAAGAATTCTTTTCTCCCCCTTAAGAAAAGAATTCTCCCCCTTAAGACAAAGTCTACAAAGGTGAGGTATACAAATTTCTCCCCCTTTTTGTCAAGGAATAGACAAAGGGCACAAGAGATAGTTAATGAGATATTAAGCAAACAAATCGTATAGAAAGCGTTGTTGAATAAACTAAAGCTCCCCCTTAACATATGCTCCACATATTATCACCAAGTAGATTTGTTCACAAGGGACTCAAACATTCACACATTCAAGCAATAAGAGAAAAATATTTCATCACCTTTCAAAGTCCAAGAGAGAATCATAGATTTTCATTAATCTCTCAAAAATATTCTCACATTGCCAATGAATCAAGCACATAAGCAAAATATGTGTGTGTGTGTGTGAATGCTTCTCACATATATAGAAGGAGTAATTGTGATATCAACATGCAAACAATTTCCACACCTATCCAACTAAAGCTTTTCCAAAAATAAGTCAAACCGATATTCATCCGGGTTTTTTGCTTTAAAAGAATAGTTATCAACATGTGAGCGTGTGTGTGCATGTGGCTCGTTTACCCGTTTCTATTTGTCAACCCGAGCTTTTCACAATTCTCAACTATACACCATTAAGCCTTTTGATTTTCATTTCTTTTAGGATTAGAATCAAAGATTTTTTTTTTTTTAAATGATTCTTTTCAACTCTTCTTTGATTTTTTCTAACAAAAACATATACACCTCTTGGCGGCTTTCACTCAACACAAAGGCGTAGCCCTTTCCAACATTGGGCGGCTTCACAACCAATGCGTGTAGCCCTTTCCAAGAGGGTGCTCGTTGAATACTATGTAGTGCCGAAGCAAAATGGATACATATCATAGGTCATTTATCATGTACTAAGCAATAGGCTTCTAAATGCATCCACTATCTACACATATTCAAACACATATACTCAAAACTAAAACATATAAGAGAAGCATTTGTGCACTTTTCAAAAATATGATTTTTCAAGCTCAAGTGCATGATCTAGGAACAATATGAGTTATTAGCTTAAGATCATTACTTCTCAAGTGAGTAGCTCTCAAAGATATTGATATAAAAAATGTTTTGCTTATCAAGCCACCCACATTTACACAAGCACATCAATTAACACAAATCATGCCAATGGACTAACTAAGAGTTTTAAACCTCTCTTTGTCCAAGGGCTTTGAACAAATCCGCAAGTTGATTTTTAGTAGGCATATGCTCTAGAGTTACAATTGAATGTTCAACAAGATCTCTAATGAAATGATGCCTAATATCAATGTGCTTGGTGCGTGAGTGTTGAACCGGATTTTTAGAGATGTTAATGGCACTTAAGTTATCACAATAAAGTGTCATTTTTCCTTGTTCTATCTCATAATCCTTAAGGATTTGTTTCATCCAAAGCAATTGTGTGCATGCACTTCCGGCCGCAATGTATTCGGCTTCGGAAGAAGAGAGGGAAACCGAGTTTTGTTTCTTACTAGACCAAGAAACCAAATTATTACCAACATAAAAGCAACCGCCCGATGTGCTTTTACGATCATCTATGTTACCCGCCCAATCGGCATCACAATAGCCAACAAGAATATCATTGGTATCAAATGAATAAAATAAACCAAGATTATAAGTACCTTTGATGTACCTAATGATTCTCTTGACGGCTTTTAAGTGAGATTCCTTTGGATTAGCTTGGAACCTAGCACACAAGCCAACACTAAAACAAATATCCGGTCTACTAGCCGTTAGGTAAAGTAGACTACCAATCATGCTTCTATAAAGACTTTGATCAACACTTTTACCTTTTTCATCTTTGTCAAGTTTTAAAGTGGTGCTCATGGGAGTTTCAAAATCTTTTCCATTTTCTAGACCAAATCTCTTAACAAGATTGTTAGCATATTTAGATTGACTCAACATTATGCCCATGCTAGTTTGCTTAACTTGCATCCCTAGAAAATAGTTTAACTCACCCACCATACTCATTTCAAATTCACTTGACATCACACTAACAAACTCATCAACCTTGGTTTTATTAGTAGAACCAAAAACAATGTCATCAACATATATTTGTGCAACAAAAATGTCATGATCATGATGTTTAATGAACAAAGTTCTATCAATGCCACCTCTCCTATAATGGTTGTCAATGAGATATTGAGTCAACCTATCATACCAAGCTCTAGGAGCTTGTTTAAGGCCATAGAGAGCCTTTTTCAATTTAAACACATGATTAGGAGAGTGTGGGTCTACAAAACCCTTAGGTTGTTCAACATACACTTCTTCTTGAAGGTATCCATTCAAAAAAGCACTTTTGACATCCATTTGAAATAATTTGAATTTTTTAACACATGCAATGGACAACAAAAGTATAATGGACTCAAGACGAGCAACCGGTGCAAAAGTCTCATCAAAGTCAACACCCTCAACTTGAGTGTAACCTTGAGCTACTAGTCTAGCTTTATTTCTCACTATCTTGCCACTTTCATCGGTCTTGTTCCTAAAAACCCACTTAGTGCCAATTACATTTATATCTTTAGGTCTAGGAACCAATGACCACACTTCATTCCTCTCAAATTGATTAAGTTCATCTTGCATAGCCCCAACCCAATATTCATCAACAATAGGTTCATTAATGTTTTTGGGTTCAATTTGAGAAGTATAGCAAGCATAAGATATTTGGTTAGCAATTTGATTTCTAGTTTTAACCCCTTCATTTAAGTCACCTATGATGTCATCTTGATAGTGTAGATTTCGAAGTCTAGGATGAGGAGAATTTTCAACAACTTGAATATTTTGTTGATTATCATTTAACACATTTTCCAATCCTTGACTTTGAACATCAATACAACTATCTTTGTCATCATCTTGACTAGATTCACTACTAGTCACATCAATAGGTGAAATAATGTCATTAACATGATTTTCATTAGGTTCATTGACATCATTATCATCACACAAGTTAAGCATGCTAAGATCATCAATTTTAACATTCATAGACTCCATAATAGTCTTAGTATTCAAGTTGAACACTCTATAAGCACGACTATTCAAAGCATACCCAAGAAAGAGACCAACATCACTTTTAGCATCAAACTTTCCCAAGTGATCTCTATCATTTAAAATATAACATTTACTCCTAAAAGTGTGGAAGTAACTCACATTAGGCTTCTTGCCTTTCCAAAGCTCATAGGACGTGTGTTTTGTGCCGGGCCTTCTAAAAACTCTATTCGACACATAGCAAGCGGTATTGACCGCTTCGGCCCAAAGGTTTCTAAGGACTTTCTTGCTATTGAGCATGACTCTAGCCATCTCTTGCAAGACACGATTTTTTCTCTCAACAACTCCATTTTGTTGAGGAGTTCTAGGTGCGGAGAACTCATGAGATATTCCCAAACCATCACAAAATTCACTAAAATTAGCATTTTCAAATTCCGTCCCATGATCACTTCTAATGCGACATATTTTCTTATTATCAAGACCTTTTTCATTTTGCACTTGATTACAAAATTTTCTAAAATAATTGAAAGCCTCGGTCTTGCTCCTAAGAAAATACACCTAAGTGAACCTAGAGAAATCATCAACGCATACAAAAATATACTTTTTGCCATTGATGCTCTCGGTTGGAATTGGCCCCATTAGGTCCATGTGTACAAGCTCTAATGGTCTCTTGGTAGCTATATAAGAATTCTTTTTGTGAGATATTTTGGTTTGTTTACCCAATTGACAAGGTTCACAAACAATCTCTAGCTTTTTACCAAGACTAGGAAGACCCCTAACAATGCTATGTTTTTCAAGCTTTTTCAAGTCTTTAAAATTCATGTGACCCAACCGTTGATGCCACAACTCAAGCTTGTTGCACTCATGTGCCATATTGCAAGTTAGAGGATCTACATTGAGACAATAGCAATTGTCTATAGACCTCTTGACTTTTAGGACAACATTGTCCTCTTTATCGATAATAGTACACACATCTTTAGTAAAGCTAACTTCTTTAAAGATTTCACACAAGTGAGTAATGCTTATAAGATTAGCTTGTAATCCATCAACAAACAAGGTATTGCGAAGTTTAGGCAATCCGGGGATACATATAGTTCCCTTGCCAAGAACTTGCTTCTTGGTGCCATCACCAAAGGTGACCCACCCTCCATCCTTTAACACAAGATTTTTGAAGAAATCTTTGTTTCCGGTCATGTTCCTAGAACAACCACTATCTAGGTACCAAGAGTAGGAGGAGTTGACACGTAAAGCATATTGTGTAACTAGACATTTAGATGTGTCTTTTCTAATCCATACACTTTTCACAACATGCTTCTCACTCTTAGCTTTTTCATGCTTTGACTCAATGTTAGACTTTTTAACATGCACCTTGACCTCATTGGTCACATTCTCAAAGATATCAAACAAAGCATTATCAACTTTCTTATGCATAGTAGAGTGAGGCACAACACAAGATTTAGCAAGCAAGTTATCAACACAATTCTTCTCAACATGCTTTTCCAAAGTCTTCCTAGGTCTAGTTCTAAATCCATACATGGATGATTGCCTAGGACCATTCAAAGACATATCATGAAAAGCATTATCAAATTTGCATTTCCGAATATATTGAAAACACCTAGGTCGAATATGTCCTATCATGTTACAATAATGACAAATAGGTATGAATTTAGAAAATTTACCATTTGCATTTGCTTCCAAAGCATTTGGTCTTCTCACAAATTTACCTCTTTGAAGAGCAATCCTTGATGCTTCACCTTTTCTTTTTGAGGATGATGCTTCTTGAATTTGATCTTGTTGGGTTCTTCCATTGAACTTCCTTGTTGATGTTGAGGCACCTCCGGTAGCTTTCATTTCTTTACCTTGAGTGAGAGTACCTACATTTGGTTCAATACTTGCTTTGACAAAAATAGATTTGTTAGATGAAGGAGTCTCCTTCTCATTGACATAACCCAAACCTCTTTTGTCACTAGGATGCTTACCACTTTTAATGAGGGAATCAACTTGATTAGAACTAGATGACATCTTGTTAATCATCCTATTAGCCTCATTAAGTTTCTCATTAAGCATCGTAATTTTAATGGCATATTTTTTCGCGATGTCATCACTAAACCTAACATCTTCACGTGATTTATTAAGCCATTGTTCATACTTTTTCTCTTGAGTTAAGTGCTCACTAAGTTTGACTCTAAGAATGTTTTCTAGCCTTTTAGCACTAGCAAGAGAGTTATCCCTTTGCTCAATTTCTTGCTTCAAAATACCAAGGCTATCATTACTATCTTTCAAGTTCATTTCAAGACTTAGAATCTTGTCTTTAAGACCATTAAACTCTTTTGAGCATATTTCATGATTCTCTAACTTCTTATTGAGAGACATATTGACTTTGGATAAACATTCATTTTCAAGAGTAAGATCATTAATCTTTTTCTCATCCAAGTCAATATGTTTAACAAAAGAAGCTACATAGGAACACACTTCCTTAATCATGATTATCACAAATAAAACACAAACACTACAAATAAAGGATCTATCTAAGTGCGTCTAGACACCCGCTCTGATACCAATTGAAATTCCCTTTAAAGTTTAGTGTTTTATACCTAGAGGGAGGGGGGGGGGGGGGGTGAATAGGTATAGTCCCAAATTCTTCCAATATTCAAAAAGATGCGGAATATAAGAATGAAAATGAATACTTGTAATGATATAGCAATTGTATATTATGAATCAATTCATGTAAGCATCAATATACAAAAGAATCAATACAAGAGAACATATGGAAGATAAGGAAATATAAAGCAAAAATGAGACACAATGTTTTTACGTGGTAAAATCTGAAAGAGGAAACATCCACGGGTTGAATCCACAACCACCGGCAAAGCAAATCCACTATATGAAAAGAACTTACACACTCAAAGCTATCAACACTATGATATCCACTTCAAGCTATCAAATCCTAATCACCTCTCAAAGGCCTAGTGAATTACCTAGCCTACTCTCTATCTAAGATGTATCCCACACCTCTAGAGAGCAACTTCCTATCCAAGACTAAAAAGCCTCTAGGAAGATTTCTTTGCTTAGCAATCTAGATCAAGAGATCCTAATTAAGCTATCCTAGCTCAACCCTCTGGAGTATTCAAACTCCTTGCTAAGACTTCTTGCTTAGTTATCCGAATCACCTTGATTCTAACTAGGGCTTCTTGCTTGGCTATCCGGAAACCTTTCCTAGCCAAGTCTTCTTGCTCAAGTCAAATAGGCTTCACTCACCTTGACAAGAGACTTCAACCTATTACAAGGCAATGATCTAGGTGATGCAAATGATGCAAGCACACACAAATAGAGTAAGTAGATCAAACACACTCTATGAACATGCTTAATGATAATCTAGAATATACTATCAACACACAATCACAAATCTATCTAGAAATCAAAGCATGTCAAAACAATAAGAACAAGATTAAGATATTCAATATATGTCACAATCACAAATCTATCTAAAAATCAAGCCTAGAAGATAACATGAAGCACATTATAAAAACAATTTCTAGAATCAATTTCAATCAATCTCAAGTTTAGCAAGAAATATGTTTAAGAGAAATCACAAAGCTAAACACAATTAACTAATCAATCATACAACCCTAGCATATGATCTAACATACTTCTCAACATATTTCAACAATCAAATAGAAAGAATCATAGAGATGATCAAATGAAATTGCAAGAGAAGAAGTATCACATACAACTAATGACCTCGTACTGAAAATCAGAGTACTGTGAAAAATGACGAAATCAATTGCCTCTGAAAATGCTTGGGGTTTGTAGCTCTCGTTGAGACCAACAATTTCGGCTTTTGAATCACTCAATTTCGAGTTCGTATGAAGAAGTTATGATCAAAGTAAGTAAGTCAAAAACATGAACATTTCTGCAGAAATTTCAGATTTGATCTTGTTCAAGTTATAAAAAAATGGAGGGAAGAGAGGTCATTTGAAGAGGAGAGAAGAGGGGCAAAATTGTCCAAATTTTAGGGGAACTTCAGACAGCCAACGTGTGGTCAGCGTGTGCCACACGTGGCCAGAGAGGAGCTCTGGCCGTGTGGCACACGTGGTCCACACGTGGCCACCTCTTGCTTGGCTTTTGGCCGAGCAACCTCCTCGCGCACCTCTCGCGTTCTTCAACCGTATTCGGGCATCCGAACTCCGAATTCGAATCCGTTTTCGGATTACGAACCGTGACTCCCTTACGCATGACAACGACTACAAAACTTTGGCAAATAGTTGAGAATTCATCTCGGAAAATGACGACGAACACAACTCAACGAATGAGAACGAAAAGTAGCGTAGCTACATCGTTTGGACTCGAAACTTAACGTATGAGTAACCAAAATGACCGGGACTCAATAAGGAATCAAATAAGACCATGTTCAAGTCCAAAACACAAGAAACACAAACATACAAACACAAGTTCACATATGAATGCCATTTCCTAGACATAGTCCTAGAACATGCAACTCTAAAAATGTATGAGCATTTGAGTCCAATGCATGAGCATACAAAATCATGTGAATGTGTTATATAAATGGTGCACAACGATGCAGGGACACACATATATGAATTGTGTGTGTGTGCGCTAACGCCTTGCAAGAGGAAGAAGAATCTTGATACCTTAGCATCCAAGTAAGCGATGTTCCCCTTGAAGACGATATTTGCACAAGATGTTGCTTCTTCACCTTTGAGGCACTTTTCTTCTAAGAAAAACTTAAGCAAATACTAATACAAATATAGAGCGTTTTGCAATGGAATCAAGCCAATACAAATAACGGATCTTACATTGTGTCTTTAGTGTGTTGAGTAATTCGTTTCCCGAATATTGTTCAAAAACGTCCACGTATGCACGTTGGTGTGCTTGGTTTAGCACAAGGATCACCTTCGGAGAATGCCATTGGCTTCTCCTTTGATTTCACCACATTTGGTGAAATGGTGGCTGTGATCGGCGGCTTGGCCACCGAATGGAACCGTCGTTTGATTCTAGAAGTCTCTAGAGTTATTCTGTGGTTATGATCGGTGGCCCCGACTATCGATTGAAACCGTCGATAAGACCTACTTAATTTAAATATCTCAGTCTCAAATCGGCGGTCATGAAACTGACGAATGAACCATCGTTGTTCCCCTGTTCTCTCGGGTTCAATTAGGCAGTTGGATCGGCAATAAGTGGTCGCCGAATGAAACCGCTGATTGGCACATTTCAGAGGCAAATTTGACTTTTTATAAAGCTTTTTATTGGCCTCTATAAATACACCATTATGTCACTCTCTTTCATTCACCTCTTTGATCATCAAGAACCCTAAAATAGAAAGAGATATCTTTAAAGAGAAAAGGCAACGAGATCGCTCCTTTAATTCTGTAAGGACCTCTATTTTGTGATTGGCTTATTTCATAACATACCACATTAGGGATGATTGAGTAATGGGTAGCTTAGGTCATCTTGATGATTATCAAGGCAAGCTTCCATGCATCCCGGTGACTTCAAGATCAAGAACTTCCAAAGGTATATCACTTGACCTTGATTCTTGAAGAGATTAGGGTACACATACACTTGCATGCATCTTTATATATCTTGCATTTGTTACCATGCATGTGTGTTTCATTGATTTGTGCATCTATGTCTTTTAGCACACACTCACTTTTATTGCATTTATATAATTGCATTTGTGGTTCTCTTAATTGTGTTCTTATATGCTTTATCATCACACTTATGCATTTTCATATATTGCATATCTTTTGTTTGTCACATGCTTGGTGATTTTTCTTGATGTTATCCTTTCCCATGCATGTTATATATTCACAACCACACTTGCACTTCATGTTAGTCTTAAGTGTGGTGTAATTCGTTTCCGTTTGTGTGATCGGAAACGTCCGCACTTGCACGATGGTGTGCATGTCTTAGCATGATGGTTGACCACTTAAGTAGGTCTCATTCTTCTCTTGGATAAGTGTTAGATTTGGTTTGGTTGGTTGGAGTAAAGTTTCTAGGTTCAAAATATTGGATTTCAATAATTTAAATGTTTTTCAAAACTGACCTTTGTATGGTCTTGTGACCATAACTTTTCACAAAAAGTTTAAAATTGAGTTTTGTAAAATACTAGACAAACTAGACACTTATACCTTTCCAACGATATATTATTCTTAATATTTCATGACCGTTTGGATTGGTTTTGAAATCTCCAAAGTGACCACCAAAACAGTGCAACTCTGTTGTTGTCAGTTTCTGACCTTTGGTCACTCCATTGACCATAACCTTTTCTTTTGTTGTCTATTTCTGACCTTTGGTCACTCCATTGACCATAAACTTTTCTACATATATTGAAATGTCATTCCATAAATTGGAGTAGAAAGTAAACTTCCATACCTTTCCAACGGTATATTATACGAAATGTTTCGATGTCATTTGGTCATGTTTTGAGTCGCTTGAAAATCAAGCTTTGTGCTGTGACGCTTCACCGCGGTTCAAGTGCCGCCTTGGGTGACGGCGGCATGCTAGCGACAGAAATAATTCTGCTGTGCCATGGTTATAGTGCCGCGGTTGGGTGACCGCAATAGCCTAGACCACGGCAAGCCTGGTTCCGACCCTTTTTCGTAATTTGGCCATATCTCACTCATTTGAAGTCCGATTTGACTCATTTTTGAAGCAAAATTCTTGTAATTGATAGGGCTATCATCTCTACACTATAAATACATATCTTTCTCATCATTTTGTGAGAGAGCCACGAAATCAAACCCTAGAGAGAGAGGCTCCATTGTTCTTGAGAGAGAAAGCTTCAAAAACTCATCTTTACTCAACCAAACACCTTCCTATGAGAATCTAGCATCATCCTAACATCATCCAAGCATAGGTCTTGTTTTTTTCCTTGACTAGGTAATCTCTACATGTTCTAGAACTTCTTGTTTCATCTTTCTAACATGTTTGCCTAGATTTAGCATTTATTTTGTGATTAAATGCTTGACTCCTTAATTAATGTTGTTTATAACATTCTTGAGTCTTAGTTTATTTGTTGAGATGTGTTGTTTGTTGATAGCTAGCATTTAGGACCATTTTGCCTTCTAGCTAAGTCTATTTGATTTTCATTTAGACATTGATGTGTAGGACTCATTGATTGCATTTGTTAATTGCGTTTAGTGTCCTTTGCATGTTATTTGACAACTTGTGTTGAGTGGCCTTTTGATTGACACTTTCTTGATTGCATTAGTTAATTGCATGTTTTTAGGCATTGCCATGATTATTGACAACATGTGTTGAATTGGCTTTGTTTGTTGACAATTAGGTTGTAAGAAATCTCTACAACTAATTGACACCTCATGCATGTACATGTAGGCATTGTTGATAACTAGAGTATTGATTTGCATTACAACATCTAGTTAAGCATTTAGTGTAGCTTAGCATTATTTGCATCTTGAATATCATTACATATTCACTTAGGTTGTTGATTCTCTTCATGAGTCAAAGTCTTGTGGCTTTTAGGTGAAGTTGCACAAGCAAGGAAAGTCTTGTGGCTACCGTGTGTAGTGCTCAAGCAATTGGTCGAGTGCCACTATAAAAGGCCCATGGGGTAGATTAGGAGTTTCTCACGCCAAGAGTAGTGTATCAGGGGATATCACTAGGGATTGAACCAAGAGTGGTGAGTGGTAGTGTCCATAGCCTGAGGTTATCTAGGGTGAGAGTCCGAGAATCACTTAAGGGTGTAAATTCCTTTTCATATAGTGGATTTCGTTGACCGTGTGTGGCGTACATAACAGCCAGTGGTTTTTTCCCCATGTGGGTTTCCACGTAAAAATCAAGTGTTCTTTAATTTCCACAACTTATAATTGATTTTATTGTTTGTTGAATTGGGTTTATTTTTGAATATTGACTAATCTAAAAAATTGGTAACTAACCGGATTAACAACCCATTCACCCCCCATCTAGGTTGTTTAGACACACATAATATATATTTTCAAATTCTCTAAACATATTTCCATATGCACAAATCATCATCTAAGCATCATCTAAGATCATCTAGTATGTGCGAATGCATGGGTCTTCTTCAACACACATGTTATGGTATGTTGAACACTAATTTCATCTAATCTTAATGTTCTTACTTAGCAATTTATCTCATTTATAAATTGTATGCTCTTAGATTAATTTCTACTTACAAGATTGAGATTATGTGTTGATTGATTAAGTGTTCTATTGTGTTAGCTATACAAGACCTAAGGCTCGATGCAATTGAGTTAGTCAGCAAAGACAGCAACCGAAACTACTAAAGAATATACAAATCACTTAGGAAGGGCGACTGGACGACTGAATCTATCAACTAAACTTCATTCAATTCAACTCATGTCGAACGTCAAGCCTTACATTGCCCACCTGCAAGGACATAAACAACAGAAACTCTAAAGGAGAGGGTCGGCCCTTATCCCAAGTGATTTAGCTTTATCGTCCTTCCTTGAAGCCTCTGTCGAGAACTAACAGCGGAGGATAATTGGACAATTTTTCGTAATATCCTATGATTCGGTCGCAACATTAAGATTGTCTTATCTTATATAACTATGCTTTATGTCATGACATCTAGCAATTGATATATATGATTGATTTAATTGTCATTATTTAATCCTAGATAAGCTTTTAGTGTAACCTAGCATTAATTGCATATTTGGATATCATGCATATTCACATAGGTTGATTAATCTCTTCATTGAGAAGTAAGTCTTGTGACTAAGGTGGCTTAGTATGCAAGCAAATTGATTTAAGGTTGCTATTAAAGGCATGTGGGTAGTAGTGGTGGGTTAGTGACCGAGAATGGTTAAGGTCAACCTAGGTTGTGGACATTATTACAAATAGTGATTTCGAGGATCGTATATGGCCCACATAATAGCCCGTGGTTTTTCCTTGTTGAAGGTTTCCACATAAAAATCAAGTGTCATTTAAATTCTGCATTTTACATTTGATTTTTTTTATTGACTAGATTGGGGTTATTTTCGTAAAATTGACTAATAACGAAAATTTGGTAATTATCGGATTAAAATCTATTCACCCCCCTCTCTAGATAATATTATAACATGTCATATTTGTTTCAATTGGTATCAAAGCGGGTTCCTAGATATACTAAGGTGATCCTTGCTCATTTTGGTGTGTTTTGTATTTTGTGTGATTTTTGATCATTCATACATTTGTATTCATTTCATTCATTCATAAACACTATGAGTGGAAACGGTGGTGGAAACAGGGGTGCTTCGAGCACAAGGCCTCCCCTACTCACTAGCAAAAATTATGTCTCTTGGAAAGGCAAGATGGAGTCATACATTTGCCAAATCCATGACAGGGCTTGGATGGCAGTTGAAGACAACTATGCATCACCTATGATGACTCTTACGGGTAGAGGAGAGGATGTACTCAAACCAAAGACACAATGGAATGCGCAAGAGTTTGAGGCATCAAAATGGAAAAGGAAGGCGATGCACGCCATCCTATGTGCAATGGACGAGAATCAATATAAATTGATTCAAAACACTAGGATTGCTAAGGAGGCGTGGGACATCCTAGAAGTTGCACATGAGAGAACCGAAGTAGTTAAAGACTCTAAACTTCAAGGCCTCTAAACTCAATTCGAGATGCTTAGAATGGAGGAGAATGAGTGCTTCAACGACTCTAAGATTAAGTTGATGGACATAGTCAACTAAAGTCATTAACTTGGTGACCCTTACTCGGATAGAAGGATCAAGCAAAAGATAATGAGATCGCTTCTCGAGAGGTTTGAGTCCAAGGTAACGACTTTAGAGGAGAATAGTGGTTACAAGGATATGAAGCCGAGTGAGGTGTTTGGAAGACTTCTCGCCTATGAGTCAAGAAAGACCATAACCTCACCTCTTAAGAAGAAAAAGAATATCGCGTTGAAGACTTCTAAGCATGACAAGAAGGAGGATGACTCGGATGAAGACATGGCTGAAAGTATACAAACAAGGTTAAATTGCTTAAAGCGTACCAACAAACTTATGTTTGTCACTCAAGGTAGCTTTACATATAACATATAAACGGAACATTTATATATAGACAAGATATGCATATCATCATTTAAGCAATGTCTAAATGTAACAAGTTGTTGTATGAGGTATAATGTCACTAAAATACAAAAACAAATAATATCTTTTATATCAATATTGTTTAAAGTTATTACAAGAGTGATCAAATATATCAATATATAAGAATAACCAAATATGAAAGATTACAAATACAAATTGATTTAAAGAGGATTGTTCTAGAAATCACTCTTTACAAGCACTTGTTCAAATATACAACACGAGTAAATAACATTCAACAAGTTAACATATACACAAACACAATATAAAAGAGATAGAGAAAGAGACAATGAACACAAGATTTTTACATGGTAAGCCTCCGAAGAGGAAACATCTACGGGTTGAAACCACAACCATCGGCAAAGCAAATCCACTATATGAAAAGGACATACACACTCAAGACTATCAACTCTATGATATCCGTCTCAAGCTATCAAATCCTGATCTACCCTTGGGCTAGTGAATCAATAAGCCTACTCCCTATCTAAGGTGTGTCCTACACCTCTAGGAAGCAACTTCCTATCCAAGGCTCTCAAGCCTCTAGGAAGATTCTCTTGCTTAGCAATCTAGATCACTAGGATCCTAGTTAAGCTCTCCTAGCTCAACCATCCGAAGTACGCAACTCCTTACTAAGACTTTCGCTTGGCTATCTGGAACTCATTCTTAGAATAAGACTTCTTACTCAATACAAAGTTTCACTTACTTTGAAAGAGACTTCAACCTTTCCTCAAGGCAAATGATCTAAGTGATGCAAATGATGCAAATCACAATCAACACAACATAGAACATGTGATCAATATATTCTCTGGAACAACTACACCTAAACATGTGAGAACACAAGCATAAAAGTCTAGAAGCAAAAACATGAATTAAACTAGATCATGTGAGAACACATAAACACAAAAGCTCATATTTCCATTCACACATATAAAACTTGAATATATTATAATCATGAAGCACAATTCAAGATGTTATAAACATACAAATAAATGCTAGAAACATAAAATATATTCAATGAGTAATCTAGCCAAAGATTTAGAGAAAGGATATATTGATAAATCAATTAAATCCTAGATATCTATAAAAAACACATACAAGAGCCTTAATCCTAGATTTCATCAATCAAGGGATCAAAACACATTTCAAGGATTATCAATCATAAAATCATTCAATCAAGTCTCAAATAATCCTAGATATCAATCTAATCACAATACATCTCTCAAACATGTGAAAAATCATAGAATCAAATTTTCTAGTTCACAAGTGTCTTTAATTAGACTTTTGATTAAGATTAATTATGAAGCTATCTTTCTCAATAGCATTTACTAAACATATACATACATATAGAATAAGAAACCCCAAGCAAATTGAAGGTTATAAAAGAAGAAATCACAAAGATAAAGGCAATACCTCCAAATCACGAGCTGTCACATTTATCTGGGTAGAACACCTTGAAAACTCAATCAAATGACTACAAGATCACTTGGAAAAGGTAGAGGACTCAATTACGAACAATCTCCAATTCGAATCAGTAAAATTCGACTTCGTATGAAGAAGTTATGGTGTTTGGAAGGTGAGAAAATTTTGGGAGAAAATTCTGGGCTGTTTCTTCTTTCTTTTCTTCTTTTTCTTCTTACTTGAAAATGGAAGGGAATGGAAATATTTAAAAGGAAACAAGAGAGAGAGAGAGAGAGAGAGAGAGAGAGAGAGAGAGAGAGAAGCCACCCAATCAAGAGCAGTGATCGAACCAAAATTGGTACGATTTTAGCCCTCATTTCCGTCTCTTTATGCTTGATTCTTGGGCATTATTTTGTGATTTAATGGTGTTAATTAAGTATTTTCAGGTATTTATAGAATTCAGGGGCATTGGAGTAATTTTGGTCATTTGGGGGTAAAAGCGTAAATTATTGGAGGAAGATTGAAGATATTGTGGTTTTATAAAAGATCAGGGGTTTTATTGTAATTATCCACGCAAGCAATCAGCTAACGCCACATCAGTTAGTGATGCTGTGCGTTTTGATGTGTTGAATTAGGCTATTAAACGCACCCGAAACTACTTCTATACAAACCCAACACAAGCCCAAGCATGAGCCCAAACCTCCATCAAGTGAAGACTGATTGCACCCAACCCAACATCTAACTGCAGCCCAATTCAATTAAAGAGTGCAGCTGTGTGTACCCAGCCCAATGTCTAAATGAACCCCCTATAGAGACAAAACCACACCTCTAAACGTCCCCCTGTCCTTTCTAAATGCCCCCACCTTTAGATACAAAATGGGCTGCTGCGCACACCCCACGCAGCTGCTAAAGGAGCCCCATCTTCTTCAATTCATCTTCTTCCTCTGCACGACAGAGCAGCCATTGAAGACCTCCAATTCCTAGCTGCTGCCCGACCGGAAAAGCGCCCCTCCCGTGCCTTATTCCGGCCAATTTCTGGCCGGAAATCTCGCCGGTATCACGCAATCTCAGTTGGTGCCCCTCTTGGCTCGCCAAAACGCCTCCAAAGTCCTCCGTAAATCAATGGCAGCCGTGGACGTCACCCATCACCATCGTTTTTCCATTCATGAACCAGTTGAAATTGGGTCAATTAATTGTCGCGGTTTGCATTTGGTTTGTCGCCATGGCGACAGGGAGTCAATTCCACAACCTGATGAGGTCGCCATTTTGTCGCCTCCAAGGTCGCCATTGAAGCAAACTGCGACCTTCACTGTGTTCTGCTCTGATTGGCCAATTTTGGCTGGTCAATTACAGAAAGGCCCCCTAGAGGGGCCAAAGTGGAAATTTGATAAATAGAGGGGCTGTTTTGGTAATTAGCCATCCGTGACCTAATTCAAAAATACTATAAATTCATCACTCTTTTCAATTTTGAAAACCAAGTCCTACCAAGCCTTTCAAGCCTATTTCTCTCCTCCCAATCCCTTTTCTCCATCAACCATCTCCCAAATTCCTCCATTTCTATACTTGGACTTATCTTTTCCATCCAAAACCTCACACCAAATCTTGATTACTTCCCTAGACCATTCCTTCCCTACCATTTTCTCCATCACAAATCCTTTGTCACTCACCATAAGCCATCCACCTATCTAGACACATCCTCATCTTCCATTCTTTGCATCTAGGAGCATCAAAGGAGAACAAGGATCAAGCACTAAAGAAGGTGGCCCAAGGGTGATTTCCTTACCATTTACTTGTTTCTATTTGATTGCTACTATGTGTAATTAAACCCCTAATCTAGGGGATTGATTTGATAAACATTTGGTTGTGGGTTTTTGCTTAAGCTTTGTAATGAATCTCTATATGTTTTCTATTTATTAATTCATTAGATTCTATTCATTATGTGATTGACTTGTATACCCACTTGTTAATTACAATCTTGTTTAGAATAACATGTTATATAATCACTCTTGGATTGACACACTTGAGTGATTAAGAACCCAATAAATAGGATGGATTAGTGGAGGGTATATCAACCACATTGATCTAAACCTAAATTGGTTAACATGTAGAGATTGGTCCTTAAAGTGGCTTAAGAAGCAATACCCATACCCACTTGCTAATCAATCAATTCCCTAGCATCAATATTAATTGTTTACATTCATTTTTCTTATCAAGATTGTGAGTCTTCTATTTTTCATATCACCATATTTTTAGTTAGGTTAATTTTGTATGTATGTTTGATGGTTTGACAAACCATACACTCATTCATCATTTATGATTTATTTTATTGTTTCTAGATTAGCTAATTAAATCAACATATTTCTCTAATTCCCTGTGGAACGAACTCTAAGCTTACCACAATACTCGTTTTCAAATCTTAAAATATTTTGCGTAAAGATTCAATTTATAAACATTCTTTTGGTAATTCGCAATTTGGTAACGACACAAAAAGCGAGTCATCAAAATGGCGCCGCTGCCGGGGAATTAAAGCGGTAGTTGATTTAATTAGCTTTTCTTAGTTGTTTTTAGTCTTTTTAGTTATTTTCATTTCTTTGTTAGTTTTTATTAATTTTTAGTCTCTTAGTTGTTTTTAGTCTTTTTAGTTTCTTTTCACTTCTTTGGTAGTTTTTGTTTATTTTTGTTTCAGGACTCTATGGATTTCCTTGTGCAAAACTCGAGGCCAAGCTACGTGCCAATGGGAAGGTCATCGGAAGATAGGAATGACTATACGTCATCTAGTTGGCCGGACCAAGGAATAGAGTCCACATTTGAAGGAAAGTTCAAGAACTCCATCAATGCCACAACTCAACACAACATAGAGGTCTTGTATCAATCAAAGGAAGAAGATCTTTGCAAGATCACACTAGAGATGAACAAGAAGATTTTGAGCATGAGTGAAGACTTAGTGATGGCGATGGATGTATTGAAAAAGAAGAATGCTCTACTTCAAGAAAGAATCATGGCAACTTCCCTCCAACAAGAGGAAATCACCAAGGATTACGAAGGGAAGATACAACTCTTGAAGGAGAAGTTAGAAGGCAAGGAAGCCTTGGGAACAACAAGGGAGAGCATGCTTCAAGAATTGAACAAGAAAATCATTCTTGAAGTAAAGATGCTCAGAGCCGAAAATGGTACTCTCAAGAAGCAAAGTGGCGAAGTCTCCACCAAGATCAAAGAATTCGAAGAAAAAATTGAGAGACGTGAGGCCGAAAAGAGTACAACATTGAAGGATCTTGAAGAGACCAAGGAGGATTTTGCAAGGAGGATGCGGCTAATGCAAGCCGAAATTCAAACAAGGGACAAGGCTTTGGAGATAATGAAGACGAAGGAAGTTGACCACCTTGCGAAACTTGCAAGGTCTAAGCAAGAAAGGGAAGAAATGCCCGAATTGAGTCGAGCATCGTCAAGTGCCAAGGTCAAGGAGCCGAATCCTAGCAAAGCAAGGAGGAGAAAGGCAAAAAGGAGGAATGAGAACCTTCCACCTCCACCTCCAACAAAGAACCACCAAGAAGGTATCATTCCTAACTCTATCACTACGTGCCATCATTGCCACAAGATAGGTCACTTGAGACCACCAAACCATGAAAATGAAAGGCAAGGCACAAGAGGGAATTTTAGACATAGAGAGACATATAGGCATGTTAGGAAGGTATGGGTTGAGAAGCCTAGGAATAGGAGGAGTCCACCTAGGATAAGAAAAATTTGGGTGAGGAAAGATTCAATGAACCAAATGAGAAAGAAGGGAAAGGAAATGATGGGGAAATCATCTACATTTATTTGGATTGTAAAGAAGAGTGAATTTCCCAACTTGATCAAACCACCCTTAGTTAATCTTCATCCCACCCCAAATGCACAACATTGAAAATATTGGTGCATGTTATTTTTATGCTTTTTGATTGATTGCTTAATTTGTTTAATTCTTTTGAATAATTGGTGTTTCAAGCTATTGTTGGCAATTGCTTGAATTGAGTATATTTTGCCGGAACTTTCTAATGAGTTTTGTGAGTGTGTAGATTTTCTATTGCTTCTTGAGGAAGCAAGTGTGTGTTGCTTGTGCGTTCAATTAAGGTTCTTTATCTCTTGGAAAGAAACAAAGTCAACTTGCAAGTCTTGGAGGGATGAGCAAGCCAAGAGTGCTCATAAGAAGGGCGAGGACCTTATCACTTAGGAAGCACCATTTTTGGAAGTTCGAAGTGTGGAAGCACCATGCCACGTCTTGCCTAGACGTTAAATAGTGCGCTTGGTGGGAGGCAACCCACTTGGTATATTTCTTTCATAGTTTAATTTTTAAGTAGTCTCTTCAATTTTGATTGCCTTTATCTCTATTTCGTTTTTGCTTAGAATAAGGGTGTGAGATGAATTTTGATAGTGGATTTAGGATGAATGTGCTTAATTGTTGATTTTTGAATTATAGGAATATTGAGGTATATGCAATACATGATTGAGCATCTTTTTAGATGATTTTGTGCATAATAGGATGAAAGGGCACTTTGCCAAAAATTTTGAAAATACATTGATTATTTGTGGATATATGCATCTTTTGTTTTGAATTTGTTGGGTTGTGCCTTTTGAAAAATTTTGCCTCCCATGAACATTGAGGACAATGTCCAATTTAGGTTTGGGGGTACATTTGCACAACACCACTTTACTCACTTTGCTAGATTTTTCAAATTTGAGCCTAATTTTTCAAATTCTTGCGATAATGCCATATTTAAGCATAATTTGCTTGTTGAGATTGTGCTTTACATGAAGTAGTGAGGAATTGTGCATGTTTGTGAGTGTTTGGTTTAGATTAACGTCATGCCACTTAGGGTGTCATTGAACAAAGTGCGTAAATCTTTTTCTCATAATGTTAGGGTGAATAATCATTTTTGCTTAAAGGCTAGGAATTAATAGTGGAGATTCCCGTAAGGATCACAAACACGGCCTTAAAAAGCGTATTTTGAGTTGCCATATATTCACTCTTTAAACACTCACTCTCAAACACTCTTTTAAGCATGTATAGGTCTCATTTGCACTTAAATATTGCATGTCATAGAATATTATGGACTGCTTGTGGATGCTTTGATTTGCTTGTGGACAATTCTTTAGAAATGACTTTAGGCAATGCATGTGAAAAACCGTAAATTGGCCTAAACACTTCCATTCCCTCTAAATGTGTGTGCTCCCAAGCCCTTTTGATGCCAAACACATCTTAAGCTTTTCATTTTTGAACCACATCCACATGAACCATATAGCCTACATAATTGACTTACCTTAACCAAATGATTTTGCTAAGGCTTAGGATATGGTTGTAAGCTCTTTTAAGAGGAAATGTTGATACATGTACCTAGGCATGTAAAGTTGTGTTAGAGAGTATCAAAATGCAAGAGTGGATAAAAAGAAAGAGAAAAAGAAAAAGAAAAAGAAAAGAAAAAGAAAAGCAAAGCAAAAGAAAAGAAAAAGATTGAAATAAAAGATGTATGGAAAAGAAAAGAAAAGAAAGGGCAAAGCCAAACAAAATGAAAAAGAGAACCATGAATGAGGCACAAGTGGCCTAGTTAGAGGGTTTATATTTGAATAGGCTACTCAAAGAAAAGTGAGTAGTGAATATGCAAGTGAAATGATATTGTAAGAAATGGGCGCCAAAGGCGTGAAACAAATGTGTGAAAGCAATTGGGAATCATTATTAGAATGTATGCCTTAAGTATAAATCATTGGGTTCCTTGTTATCTATTGCTCCAATTTATTGACTCACCATTCACCTAAGCCCCATTACAACCTAAGAAAGACCTTCACGATCTCTAGGAATGTCCACTTGTGAGTTTTTGTGTTTGCATGTTCTTTCTAATTCATGATTTGCAATTCTATTCATGAGACCTCATTTTCAGAAATTGCGCTTTAAATATTATCATATGCAATCAATTTGATATCCATGACATTAACTCATATTGCATATGTACTTTTGAGTGAAACCTAGGAATCAAAGAGAAGAAAAGAGAGAAATCTAGTGAGGATTAGATCGAGGCGAATTACATTCTAAACCGAATAGCACATTTGCTTTGAAGCTTTGACATTTTGAATGTAAGGTCGCATTGCGTACAATCATATCTAGAGTGGCATGCTTTTAATCTTTACTTGACATCATCTTACATGTTTAAGTCCTCACTATTGCATCATTGTGTTAATCTCCTCATTTTGGTTTCGCATGATTATCATTGGATAGTGGATCCTTGCTTGAGTAAGTTAGAACTTTATTGAAAATATTTGAAATGGGTTGATGCATGTCTTTTGGGGGTTTATTTGTGATTGTTTTGCTCGAGGACGAGCAAAAGATAGGTTTGGGGGTATTTGATCGAACCAAAATTGGTACGATTTTAGCCCTCATTTCCGTCTCTTTATGCTTGATTCTTGGGCATTATTTTGTGATTTAATGGTGTTAATTAAGTATTTTCAGGTATTTATAGAATTCAGGGGCATTGGAGTAATTTTGGTCATTTGGGGGTAAAAGCGTAAATTATTGGAGGAAGATTGAAGATATTGTGGTTTTATAAAAGATCAGGGGTTTTATTGTAATTATCCACGCAAGCAATCAGCTAACGCCACATCAGTTAGTGATGCTGTGCGTTTTGATGTGTTGAATTAGGCTATTAAACGCACCCGAAACTACTTCTATACAAACCCAACACAAGCCCAAGCATGAGCCCAAACCTCCATCAAGTGAAGACTGATTGCACCCAACCCAACATCTAACTGCAGCCCAATTCAATTAAAGAGTGCAGCTGTGTGTACCCAGCCCAATGTCTAAATGAACCCCCTATAGAGACAAAACCACACCTCTAAACGTCCCCCTGTCCTTTCTAAATGCCCCCACCTTTAGATACAAAATGGGCTGCTGCGCACACCCCACGCAGCTGCTAAAGGAGCCCCATCTTCTTCAATTCATCTTCTTCCTCTGCACGACAGAGCAGCCATTGAAGACCTCCAATTCCTAGCTGCTGCCCGACCGGAAAAGCGCCCCTCCCGTGCCTTATTCCGGCCAATTTCTGGCCGGAAATCTCGCCGGTATCACGCAATCTCAGTTGGTGCCCCTCTTGGCTCGCCAAAACGCCTCCAAAGTCCTCCGTAAATCAATGGCAGCCGTGGACGTCACCCATCACCATCGTTTTTCCATTCATGAACCAGTTGAAATTGGGTCAATTAATTGTCGCGGTTTGCATTTGGTTTGTCGCCATGGCGACAGGGAGTCAATTCCACAACCTGATGAGGTCGCCATTTTGTCGCCTCCAAGGTCGCCATTGAAGCAAACTGCGACCTTCACTGTGTTCTGCTCTGATTGGCCAATTTTGGCTGGTCAATTACAGAAAGGCCCCCTAGAGGGGCCAAAGTGGAAATTTGATAAATAGAGGGGCTGTTTTGGTAATTAGCCATCCGTGACCTAATTCAAAAATACTATAAATTCATCACTCTTTTCAATTTTGAAAACCAAGTCCTACCAAGCCTTTCAAGCCTATTTCTCTCCTCCCAATCCCTTTTCTCCATCAACCATCTCCCAAATTCCTCCATTTCTATACTTGGACTTATCTTTTCCATCCAAAACCTCACACCAAATCTTGATTACTTCCCTAGACCATTCCTTCCCTACCATTTTCTCCATCACAAATCCTTTGTCACTCACCATAAGCCATCCACCTATCTAGACACATCCTCATCTTCCATTCTTTGCATCTAGGAGCATCAAAGGAGAACAAGGATCAAGCACTAAAGAAGGTGGCCCAAGGGTGATTTCCTTACCATTTACTTGTTTCTATTTGATTGCTACTATGTGTAATTAAACCCCTAATCTAGGGGATTGATTTGATAAACATTTGGTTGTGGGTTTTTGCTTAAGCTTTGTAATGAATCTCTATATGTTTTCTATTTATTAATTCATTAGATTCTATTCATTATGTGATTGACTTGTATACCCACTTGTTAATTACAATCTTGTTTAGAATAACATGTTATATAATCACTCTTGGATTGACACACTTGAGTGATTAAGAACCCAATAAATAGGATGGATTAGTGGAGGGTATATCAACCACATTGATCTAAACCTAAATTGGTTAACATGTAGAGATTGGTCCTTAAAGTGGCTTAAGAAGCAATACCCATACCCACTTGCTAATCAATCAATTCCCTAGCATCAATATTAATTGTTTACATTCATTTTTCTTATCAAGATTGTGAGTCTTCTATTTTTCATATCACCATATTTTTAGTTAGGTTAATTTTGTATGTATGTTTGATGGTTTGACAAACCATACACTCATTCATCATTTATGATTTATTTTATTGTTTCTAGATTAGCTAATTAAATCAACATATTTCTCTAATTCCCTGTGGAACGAACTCTAAGCTTACCACAATACTCGTTTTCAAATCTTAAAATATTTTGCGTAAAGATTCAATTTATAAACATTCTTTTGGTAATTCGCAATTTGGTAACGACACAAAAAGCGAGTCATCAAAATGGCGCCGCTGCCGGGGAATTAAAGCGGTAGTTGATTTAATTAGCTTTTCTTAGTTGTTTTTAGTCTTTTTAGTTATTTTCATTTCTTTGTTAGTTTTTATTAATTTTTAGTCTCTTAGTTGTTTTTAGTCTTTTTAGTTTCTTTTCACTTCTTTGGTAGTTTTTGTTTATTTTTGTTTCAGGACTCTATGGATTTCCTTGTGCAAAACTCGAGGCCAAGCTACGTGCCAATGGGAAGGTCATCGGAAGATAGGAATGACTATACGTCATCTAGTTGGCCGGACCAAGGAATAGAGTCCACATTTGAAGGAAAGTTCAAGAACTCCATCAATGCCACAACTCAACACAACATAGAGGTCTTGTATCAATCAAAGGAAGAAGATCTTTGCAAGATCACACTAGAGATGAACAAGAAGATTTTGAGCATGAGTGAAGACTTAGTGATGGCGATGGATGTATTGAAAAAGAAGAATGCTCTACTTCAAGAAAGAATCATGGCAACTTCCCTCCAACAAGAGGAAATCACCAAGGATTACGAAGGGAAGATACAACTCTTGAAGGAGAAGTTAGAAGGCAAGGAAGCCTTGGGAACAACAAGGGAGAGCATGCTTCAAGAATTGAACAAGAAAATCATTCTTGAAGTAAAGATGCTCAGAGCCGAAAATGGTACTCTCAAGAAGCAAAGTGGCGAAGTCTCCACCAAGATCAAAGAATTCGAAGAAAAAATTGAGAGACGTGAGGCCGAAAAGAGTACAACATTGAAGGATCTTGAAGAGACCAAGGAGGATTTTGCAAGGAGGATGCGGCTAATGCAAGCCGAAATTCAAACAAGGGACAAGGCTTTGGAGATAATGAAGACGAAGGAAGTTGACCACCTTGCGAAACTTGCAAGGTCTAAGCAAGAAAGGGAAGAAATGCCCGAATTGAGTCGAGCATCGTCAAGTGCCAAGGTCAAGGAGCCGAATCCTAGCAAAGCAAGGAGGAGAAAGGCAAAAAGGAGGAATGAGAACCTTCCACCTCCACCTCCAACAAAGAACCACCAAGAAGGTATCATTCCTAACTCTATCACTACGTGCCATCATTGCCACAAGATAGGTCACTTGAGACCACCAAACCATGAAAATGAAAGGCAAGGCACAAGAGGGAATTTTAGACATAGAGAGACATATAGGCATGTTAGGAAGGTATGGGTTGAGAAGCCTAGGAATAGGAGGAGTCCACCTAGGATAAGAAAAATTTGGGTGAGGAAAGATTCAATGAACCAAATGAGAAAGAAGGGAAAGGAAATGATGGGGAAATCATCTACATTTATTTGGATTGTAAAGAAGAGTGAATTTCCCAACTTGATCAAACCACCCTTAGTTAATCTTCATCCCACCCCAAATGCACAACATTGAAAATATTGGTGCATGTTATTTTTATGCTTTTTGATTGATTGCTTAATTTGTTTAATTCTTTTGAATAATTGGTGTTTCAAGCTATTGTTGGCAATTGCTTGAATTGAGTATATTTTGCCGGAACTTTCTAATGAGTTTTGTGAGTGTGTAGATTTTCTATTGCTTCTTGAGGAAGCAAGTGTGTGTTGCTTGTGCGTTCAATTAAGGTTCTTTATCTCTTGGAAAGAAACAAAGTCAACTTGCAAGTCTTGGAGGGATGAGCAAGCCAAGAGTGCTCATAAGAAGGGCGAGGACCTTATCACTTAGGAAGCACCATTTTTGGAAGTTCGAAGTGTGGAAGCACCATGCCACGTCTTGCCTAGACGTTAAA
Source organism: Acer campestre (assembly GCA_954870605.1). Lineage (NCBI taxonomy): Eukaryota > Viridiplantae > Streptophyta > Magnoliopsida > Sapindales > Sapindaceae > Acer > Acer campestre. The sequence continues at coordinate 27,981,596 of OX940800.1, read as the reverse complement.
TAGTGCGCTTGGTGGGAGGCAACCCACTTGGTATATTTCTTTCATAGTTTAATTTTTAAGTAGTCTCTTCAATTTTGATTGCCTTTATCTCTATTTCGTTTTTGCTTAGAATAAGGGTGTGAGATGAATTTTGATAGTGGATTTAGGATGAATGTGCTTAATTGTTGATTTTTGAATTATAGGAATATTGAGGTATATGCAATACATGATTGAGCATCTTTTTAGATGATTTTGTGCATAATAGGATGAAAGGGCACTTTGCCAAAAATTTTGAAAATACATTGATTATTTGTGGATATATGCATCTTTTGTTTTGAATTTGTTGGGTTGTGCCTTTTGAAAAATTTTGCCTCCCATGAACATTGAGGACAATGTCCAATTTAGGTTTGGGGGTACATTTGCACAACACCACTTTACTCACTTTGCTAGATTTTTCAAATTTGAGCCTAATTTTTCAAATTCTTGCGATAATGCCATATTTAAGCATAATTTGCTTGTTGAGATTGTGCTTTACATGAAGTAGTGAGGAATTGTGCATGTTTGTGAGTGTTTGGTTTAGATTAACGTCATGCCACTTAGGGTGTCATTGAACAAAGTGCGTAAATCTTTTTCTCATAATGTTAGGGTGAATAATCATTTTTGCTTAAAGGCTAGGAATTAATAGTGGAGATTCCCGTAAGGATCACAAACACGGCCTTAAAAAGCGTATTTTGAGTTGCCATATATTCACTCTTTAAACACTCACTCTCAAACACTCTTTTAAGCATGTATAGGTCTCATTTGCACTTAAATATTGCATGTCATAGAATATTATGGACTGCTTGTGGATGCTTTGATTTGCTTGTGGACAATTCTTTAGAAATGACTTTAGGCAATGCATGTGAAAAACCGTAAATTGGCCTAAACACTTCCATTCCCTCTAAATGTGTGTGCTCCCAAGCCCTTTTGATGCCAAACACATCTTAAGCTTTTCATTTTTGAACCACATCCACATGAACCATATAGCCTACATAATTGACTTACCTTAACCAAATGATTTTGCTAAGGCTTAGGATATGGTTGTAAGCTCTTTTAAGAGGAAATGTTGATACATGTACCTAGGCATGTAAAGTTGTGTTAGAGAGTATCAAAATGCAAGAGTGGATAAAAAGAAAGAGAAAAAGAAAAAGAAAAAGAAAAGAAAAAGAAAAGCAAAGCAAAAGAAAAGAAAAAGATTGAAATAAAAGATGTATGGAAAAGAAAAGAAAAGAAAGGGCAAAGCCAAACAAAATGAAAAAGAGAACCATGAATGAGGCACAAGTGGCCTAGTTAGAGGGTTTATATTTGAATAGGCTACTCAAAGAAAAGTGAGTAGTGAATATGCAAGTGAAATGATATTGTAAGAAATGGGCGCCAAAGGCGTGAAACAAATGTGTGAAAGCAATTGGGAATCATTATTAGAATGTATGCCTTAAGTATAAATCATTGGGTTCCTTGTTATCTATTGCTCCAATTTATTGACTCACCATTCACCTAAGCCCCATTACAACCTAAGAAAGACCTTCACGATCTCTAGGAATGTCCACTTGTGAGTTTTTGTGTTTGCATGTTCTTTCTAATTCATGATTTGCAATTCTATTCATGAGACCTCATTTTCAGAAATTGCGCTTTAAATATTATCATATGCAATCAATTTGATATCCATGACATTAACTCATATTGCATATGTACTTTTGAGTGAAACCTAGGAATCAAAGAGAAGAAAAGAGAGAAATCTAGTGAGGATTAGATCGAGGCGAATTACATTCTAAACCGAATAGCACATTTGCTTTGAAGCTTTGACATTTTGAATGTAAGGTCGCATTGCGTACAATCATATCTAGAGTGGCATGCTTTTAATCTTTACTTGACATCATCTTACATGTTTAAGTCCTCACTATTGCATCATTGTGTTAATCTCCTCATTTTGGTTTCGCATGATTATCATTGGATAGTGGATCCTTGCTTGAGTAAGTTAGAACTTTATTGAAAATATTTGAAATGGGTTGATGCATGTCTTTTGGGGGTTTATTTGTGATTGTTTTGCTCGAGGACGAGCAAAAGATAGGTTTGGGGGTATTTGATCGAACCAAAATTGGTACGATTTTAGCCCTCATTTCCGTCTCTTTATGCTTGATTCTTGGGCATTATTTTGTGATTTAATGGTGTTAATTAAGTATTTTCAGGTATTTATAGAATTCAGGGGCATTGGAGTAATTTTGGTCATTTGGGGGTAAAAGCGTAAATTATTGGAGGAAGATTGAAGATATTGTGGTTTTATAAAAGATCAGGGGTTTTATTGTAATTATCCACGCAAGCAATCAGCTAACGCCACATCAGTTAGTGATGCTGTGCGTTTTGATGTGTTGAATTAGGCTATTAAACGCACCCGAAACTACTTCTATACAAACCCAACACAAGCCCAAGCATGAGCCCAAACCTCCATCAAGTGAAGACTGATTGCACCCAACCCAACATCTAACTGCAGCCCAATTCAATTAAAGAGTGCAGCTGTGTGTACCCAGCCCAATGTCTAAATGAACCCCCTATAGAGACAAAACCACACCTCTAAACGTCCCCCTGTCCTTTCTAAATGCCCCCACCTTTAGATACAAAATGGGCTGCTGCGCACACCCCACGCAGCTGCTAAAGGAGCCCCATCTTCTTCAATTCATCTTCTTCCTCTGCACGACAGAGCAGCCATTGAAGACCTCCAATTCCTAGCTGCTGCCCGACCGGAAAAGCGCCCCTCCCGTGCCTTATTCCGGCCAATTTCTGGCCGGAAATCTCGCCGGTATCACGCAATCTCAGTTGGTGCCCCTCTTGGCTCGCCAAAACGCCTCCAAAGTCCTCCGTAAATCAATGGCAGCCGTGGACGTCACCCATCACCATCGTTTTTCCATTCATGAACCAGTTGAAATTGGGTCAATTAATTGTCGCGGTTTGCATTTGGTTTGTCGCCATGGCGACAGGGAGTCAATTCCACAACCTGATGAGGTCGCCATTTTGTCGCCTCCAAGGTCGCCATTGAAGCAAACTGCGACCTTCACTGTGTTCTGCTCTGATTGGCCAATTTTGGCTGGTCAATTACAGAAAGGCCCCCTAGAGGGGCCAAAGTGGAAATTTGATAAATAGAGGGGCTGTTTTGGTAATTAGCCATCCGTGACCTAATTCAAAAATACTATAAATTCATCACTCTTTTCAATTTTGAAAACCAAGTCCTACCAAGCCTTTCAAGCCTATTTCTCTCCTCCCAATCCCTTTTCTCCATCAACCATCTCCCAAATTCCTCCATTTCTATACTTGGACTTATCTTTTCCATCCAAAACCTCACACCAAATCTTGATTACTTCCCTAGACCATTCCTTCCCTACCATTTTCTCCATCACAAATCCTTTGTCACTCACCATAAGCCATCCACCTATCTAGACACATCCTCATCTTCCATTCTTTGCATCTAGGAGCATCAAAGGAGAACAAGGATCAAGCACTAAAGAAGGTGGCCCAAGGGTGATTTCCTTACCATTTACTTGTTTCTATTTGATTGCTACTATGTGTAATTAAACCCCTAATCTAGGGGATTGATTTGATAAACATTTGGTTGTGGGTTTTTGCTTAAGCTTTGTAATGAATCTCTATATGTTTTCTATTTATTAATTCATTAGATTCTATTCATTATGTGATTGACTTGTATACCCACTTGTTAATTACAATCTTGTTTAGAATAACATGTTATATAATCACTCTTGGATTGACACACTTGAGTGATTAAGAACCCAATAAATAGGATGGATTAGTGGAGGGTATATCAACCACATTGATCTAAACCTAAATTGGTTAACATGTAGAGATTGGTCCTTAAAGTGGCTTAAGAAGCAATACCCATACCCACTTGCTAATCAATCAATTCCCTAGCATCAATATTAATTGTTTACATTCATTTTTCTTATCAAGATTGTGAGTCTTCTATTTTTCATATCACCATATTTTTAGTTAGGTTAATTTTGTATGTATGTTTGATGGTTTGACAAACCATACACTCATTCATCATTTATGATTTATTTTATTGTTTCTAGATTAGCTAATTAAATCAACATATTTCTCTAATTCCCTGTGGAACGAACTCTAAGCTTACCACAATACTCGTTTTCAAATCTTAAAATATTTTGCGTAAAGATTCAATTTATAAACATTCTTTTGGTAATTCGCAATTTGGTAACGACACAAAAAGCGAGTCATCAAGCAGCCACGTGTCATCCATGTGTGGACCGCATGTGACACATGTGGACAGAGGGCTGTCCAGCCCGTGTGTCACATGTGGCTCACACGTGGACAACAAGCTTGACCTTTTGGCCTTGCTTGTCCCTCTTGCACTCTGCTCGCATTCTTCGGCCATATCCGGGCCTCCAAACTCCGATTTCAAATCTGTTTTTGGATTACAAATCGTGACTCCCTCACACACAACGATGACTATGAAACTTTGACAAAAGGTTGAGAATTCATCTCAGAAAATAAAGACGAACACAACTCAACGAATGAGAACGAAAAGTAGCGTAGCTACATCGTTTGGACTCAAAATCAAATGTATGAGTAACCGAAATGATCGGGACTCAATAAAAAATCATAAGAGATCATGTTTAAGTCTAAAAACAATAAAACGTAAACATATAAGCACAGTACCACACATGTATGCCGTTTCCTAGACATAGTCTTAGAACATGCAATTCTACAATGTATGAGAATTTGAGTTCAATGCATGAGCATGTAAAAACATGTGAATGTGCCATATAAATATTTCACAACGATGTAGGGACACATATAAATTATTTGTGTGTGTGTGCCTATTGCCTTGAAGAAGAATGAGGTATATATTATCTTAATTGTGCAAAGTAGTCCATTCCCCTTCAAAGGCTTCTTCTTGCTTGATCTTTTGGCCACATCTTTCTTTGAAACTTCAAATCATCAACCTATGACCCTTAATCACATACAAGGAAAAATATCGTTTTGATATGAAATATATGCCAACACAAACTAAAAACCTAACAATGGCACTAATTGTCAAGAGATTCAAGAAATTCTTGAATCTACAAAAGAATGGTTATAGCTCAAAGGGGGATGACTTTAAGAAGAAGTTGATCGAACCAAAATTGATATGATTTTGGCCCTCACTTCTCTTTTTGCTTTATTCTCGGGCAATATCCCGTGATTTAATGGTGTGAATTAAGAGTTTTCAGGTAATTACAAAGTTTAGGGCCATGGGAGTAATTTTGGTCAATTGAGGGCAAAAATGTACAATGTGAGGGAAGATTGAAGATATTGTGATTTCATAAGAGATGAGGTCCACATTTTGTAAATTGCCATGCAAATAGCTTCCTCTAAATGGGGCGTTTTGCATGAAATGGAGGCTAACAGGCGAGGCCTAAATGCATAAAGCCTAAATTGCAAGTCAATTGCCTAACATGAAACGGTGCGTTTCATTTAAGACAAGTGAATCAGGCTTGGCCCAAGCGTTGGCCCAACGTTGACCTAAAGTGAAGCCCAAATGCGCCCAGCCACTTGCTGAGTGAACCCCAAAGAAGACAGAAGACTTACACCTTAATGCACCCCAACCTTCTTCTAGGTGCACCCCATTTTCTTCATCCAATTTTCTTCTTTCTCACGAGCGACCAGCCATGGCGTCCCTCTCCAAACCCTAGACTTCCAGCCTCCGAAAAAGTCCTCTTCACCTCTATTTTGATCGATTTTAGGCCCAAAAGGACGGTGACCTCAACACGAGTCTGATCGACACTGATTTCAATGCACCTCCATCGCAGTTCAACCGTGTGTGTTTCCTCCACTTCCCAAACCGCAACAAAACCGTGAAATCTTTCTAAACAAGTGTTGTGGTGTAGCTTTTCGATATCACCACGGTGACAAGAAGTTGTTTTTAGCTCCAATTAATGTCGCCCCGGCGTCGCCTCGAGAAGTTGCCATGAAACTCACAGCGAAAAACACTCTGGAAAATTACGGAAAGGCCCCCTTGAGGGGCCAAAATGGCAAATTGATATGTTTAGGGGATGTTTTGGTAATTGACCGCCTGAGACCTAGTTTGAAAAGCCTATAAATTCAACACTATTTTCCCTTTTTTGACAACTCTTGTTCAAGAAACCTCTTTTCTCAACCATTCCTAATCCTACCATTCTCCTCTTCAATAAACACC